>AP027113.1:48727467-49034967 GCA_028142955.1 Pinctada fucata | reverse complement strand
AAGGAATATTTTTTAAGATTGTACATAGGTATAATGTATGTTTTCCATGCCCAATGGACCCATGGGGATTGGCTTCAAACCCCGACGGGATCCCGACAAAATTTTTTTCCCTTTTTAGCTCACCTGAGCCATAGGCTCAAAGTGAGCTATTGTCATAGCGTGGCGTCCGTCGTCCGTCGTCGTCCGTCGTCCGTCGTAAACTTTTCAACATTTTCGACTTCTTCTCCAGAACCACTGAAAAGATTTTCATGAAACTTGGTAGGAATGAAGTACTCATGGTCCCCTACAAGTGTTGTTGTTTTTCGTCCGGATCCATCAACAGGTGGCGCCACCAGAGGCAAAAGTAGGTCACAGGGGGTACCCTCCTTTGACAAACTTCTTCTTCAGAACGGAGGCACGTATCGACAAACCGAAAGCATCAGGATAACCTAGAGAGATGTCTTAAGAAGTGTTGTTATTTTTGGTTCCACTCGGAAGTCAAATTTTTGACGCGTTTTTGACGTCTTTTCGGACTTCGTCAGAAATGCACATTTTTGCACTATTTCTTTAAATAACTCAATAAGTGTATGATTTTACACATTCATTTACTGCATATTTATCATATTTAAGTTACTAAATGCTTTGATAAGTATTTTATTCTAAAATTTAGATTTTTTGATTTTTTATTAATTTTTTTCTTATGTGAAAAGGAAGGGGGGGGGGGTGATTTTCATACATATTCAACTTCTTCTCCAGAACCACTGAAAAGATTTTCATGAAACTTGGTAGGAATGAAGTACTCATGGTCCCCTACAAGTGATGTTGTTTTTCGTCCAGATCCATCAACAGGTGGCGCCACCAGAGGCAAAAGTAGGTCACAGGGGGTACCCTCCTTTGACAAACTTCTTCTTCAGAACGAAAGCACGTATCGACAAACTGAAAGCATCAGAATGATCTAGAGAGATGTCTTAAGAAGTGTTGTTGTTTTTGGTTCCACTCGGAAGTCAAATTTTTGACGCGTTTTTGACGTCTTTTCGGACTCTGTCGGAAATGCACATTTTTGCACTATTTCTTTAAATAACTCAATATGTGTATGGTTTTACACATTCATTTACTACAAATTCATCACATTTAAGTTACTTAATGCTTTGATATGTATTTCATACTGAAATTTTAATTTTTTGATTTTTTATGAATTATTTTCTTATATGAAAAGGAAAGGGGGGGGGTTGATTTTCATACATATTCAACTTCTTCTCCAGAACTGCTGAACAGATTTTTATGAGTATTTTTTCAATCATGAATAGATATGTTTACTGTGAACATGGACCCAAGGCTTGTAAGTTCAAGTTCTGGTACCCTGGTAACTTTAGTTTCGTATAAGTTGGTACATGTTCATGTATGCAAGAGTTGTCTTTCTTTAATATAGATTTATGTTTTTGAGGTTTAAATTTTTGGATTATCGATTCATTTGAATGTTATATATTTTGAATTATTAAATAGGTATGGAAAAGGAAACTAAATTATTTTAAAAAGATGAATAAGTATTTTCAAATTTATCTTGTGAAGACTTAGATATACAACTATGAAATTACAATATTGAGAGCAGCTCAAAATATTAATGTAAGAACAGATCAATGTTATCAATAACACAGTGAAAGGATGGGGAGGGGGTCTGTTATTTTGCTTTAGCTTCTGTATAACTATCTCTCTCGGGTTACTTAGATTACTCAAGAAGAAGGGGGGATGATTTTCATACATATTCAACTTCTTCTCCAGAACCACTGAACAGATTTTCGTTAAACTTGGTAGGAAAGAAGAAATCATGGTCCCCTACAAGTATTGTTGTTTTTAGCTCACCTGAGCGAAGCTCAAGTGAGCTATTGTCATAGCGCGTTGTCCGTCCATCGTCCGTCCGTCTGACGTAAACTTTTAACATTTTCGATATTTTTTCGGCAACCGCTGCACAGAATTTCACGAAATTTCACAGGAAGCAAGTACTCAATGCCCTCTATCAAATTTGTGTTTTTCAAGCCGATCGGAAATCCAAGATGGCCGCCACAGGCTCTGATTGGCTGACACATTTTTGACTTCTCTTCTGAAACTGCGTCACAGAATTTCATGAAACTTCACAGGAAGCAAGTACTCAATGCCCTCTACCAAGTTTGTGTTTTTTGAGCCGATCGGAAATCCAAGATGGCCGCCACAGGCTCTGATTGGCTGACACATTTTTGACTTCTCCTCCGAAACTGCTGCACAGAATTTCATGAAACTTCACAGGAAGCAAGTACTCAATGCCTTCTACCAAGTTTGTGTTTTTGGAGCCGATTGGAAATCCAAGATGGCCGCCACAGGCTCTAATTGGCTGACACATTCTCGACTTCTCCTCTGAAACCGCTGCACAGAATTTCATGAAACTTCACGGGAAGCAACTACTCAATGCCCTCTACCAAATTGTGTTTTTCAAGCCAATCGGAAATCCAAGATGGCTGCCACAGGCTCTGATTGGCTGACACATTTTCAACTTCTCTTCTATAACCACTGCACAGAATATCATGAAACTTCACAGGAAGCAAGTACTCAATGCCCTCTACTAAGTTTGTGTTTTTCGAGCCAATCGGAAATCCAAGATGGCTGCCACAGACTCTGATTGACTGACACATTTTCGACTTCTCCTCTCAAACGGCTGCATAGAATTTCACAAACCTTCACAGGAAGCAAGTACTGATTGCTCTCTACCAAGTTTGTGTTTTTCGAGCTGATCAGAAATCCAAGATGGCTGCCACAGGCTCTGATTGGCTGACAAATTTTCGACTTCTCCTCTGAAACCGCTGCGCAGAATTTCATGAAACTTCACAGGATGCAAGTACTCATACCCTCTATCAAGTTTGCGTTTTTGGAGCCTATGGGAAATTCAAGATGGCCGCCACAGGCTCTGATTGGCTGGCACATTTTCAACTTCTCCTCTAAAACTGCTTCACAGAATTTCTTGAAACTTCACAGGACCCAAGTACTAATTGCCCTCTACTTAGTTTGTGTTTTTCGAGCCGATTGGAAATCCAAGATGTCCTCTATAGGCTCTATTTGAAAGACACATTTTTGACTTATCCTCTTAAACTACTGCACAGAATGTCACTGAACTTTACAGGAAGTAACTTGTACACCTTGTCCTTCTCAAAGCTTCACTAAAAGCGATTTCCTTCAGGTCTTGACTTTGATTGAAAACATACATACAGTCTCCTCAGGTGAGCGATGTGGCCCCCTTGGGCCTCTTGTTGAAATTCGGATCCATACAAACGGCAGAGTATATTACAAGGGGTATTTCACAACCTACATTCTATGGTGACATAATTAACAATATAAGAAGGCAGGATTAAAGGTAGACAGAGTTACCATAGATATTGTGTTAGAATCATTTTTGTCGTCCCTTATGCGTCTCTTTCTGTGCGTGTCTGCTTTGTGTTTTTGCATTGAGTATTTTGGAGTTTTGCTGTGGCTGCTGCAACCTAGTGTTGTTGGATATCAAGTTTCATAATGTACATCGATAAGTCAAGACGAGAAAAAAAAGGAGCAGATTCCTATGTACTTGTTTACAACGCATATCCTGTTCACTTACAAATGTGCCTACCCTCCTAAGATTTTTGGCCATACTTCTTACTTAAATACGCTTCTGAATAAACCCTACACAAAATCTGGAGCTGCTTATTTTGGCAAAAGGAAATTAAAGCTCTGTATTGTAGATGGTGCCAGGAAAATCACTTTGGCTTTATTTAAACTTTTTGACATGAAGTACTACTGACGAGGATTAAAGTATCCGAAACACGTGTCTAGTACAACAAAATTGGTACTATAGAACATATATTTCAATATTGACAATTTCAACCACTGGGCTGGTATCGCAACTGGTGGACTGTAAGTGCCCGAGGATATCGCTCACCTAGCTTTAGTGTTTACGCACTGCATTACACAATATATTTTAAATTTCCTGTCATCAAATTAGGCCTTAATTTCTAAAGCTAAGGGGTATCTCCCTCATTGCATATCTCTGTTCTTAGCTGGGTTTCGGCATCATTTTTTCGGTCATGTTTAGAATTAAGCTCCTTGCGCCTACATCCCCCCCAACGATTTTTGGCCATACTTTTTACTTTACGCTTCTGAATAAACCCGAGACAAAATTTGGAGCCGCTCATTTTGGCAAAAGGAAATTAAAGCTCTGTATTGTAGATGGCGCCAGGAATATCACTTTGGCTTCATTTAATTTACATGAAGTACTACTGACGAGGATTAAAGTATCCGGAACACGTGTCTAGTACAACAAAATTGGTACTATAGAACATATATTTCAATATTGACAATTAGTTAACAGATTCCTTTAAGATGTAGTCTCTTAACATAAAAAACAATAGAAAAAATGATAATATGTATATTTAAAAAAATGGAGAATTTGAAGTTTTATGAGAGTTTTTTTAATATTCAAAATAATATATGTACAACTAGTGCAATTCCTTGAGATGAAACTATTGAAATGAACTTGTTACATTCCGAAATGTAATCGTTTGTGACGTAACAATGCATAAACTCTACAGAAAAATGCCACGACAGCTGTTCTGACCTCTGTTTTTTGTTTTTTTTAGTTGTTGAGTGTGGTGTCCGCTGTGTTCGACTGTCGATATCATAACAATAATACGGAAGTGTTCTAACTCTTTACCTTCATGAAGAAAATTCAAACCAATTTTTCTGAACCAGACACATGTTTCGAATATAAAATTCTCATCAGTGATGCTTCCAGCGGAGCCACCAAAATTCATTTCAGTAGCGCCCTCTTTTATGTTTTGAATTTGCGCGGCTCCAAATTTCCTGTAGATTTGATTCAGTGGCATATCCAAATAAAATATAAGTTCAAAATAGCATAGGAGGGATGGTGCTAAGATGTTAACCTCCTTTTATTTCGGTGATAGTTTTGAATGAAATGACAGGTTTTCGAAATAGCAAAATAATATATATGATGTCAAACCGATAAAGGGCCAAAACAAAGCTTCTTTCAGGCGATAGAGTTTGAAAGGAGTAACTAATATATTAAGACAACTATTCTCTATATGAAGCAATTTGTTTTATCGAGATCTGATATTTTGTATTTAACTTTCTGCATGATAAGTAGGATATCTACAGTCGAACACAGTGGACACTGATAAAAGCAATTATCACCTTGATCCAAGGTCAAGCTCACCTAATACATTTTATAATGATATTGTTCAAGCTTTCGTGTCTTGTCTATATCTCTTGAATCTTACACTGGATCACTGTCATATTTTTATTGTATTGTTCATGCTTGAAGGTTTCTGGTCACCTTGACCCGATGTCATATGACTAAGGTCACTGAGTTAATGAAACTGTGTATGCTAATCCTGTCCGGGCTATATCTCGTGAATCGTTTTCACAACTGTTTTCATATTTGAGTAAGTTGTTTCTCACGACTAAATGGTTCACATCACATTGTTCCAAGATCGCATGAAGGTCACTTCTTTCTTTAGTGATGAAATTGTATATGCTAATCATGTCGAGGCTATATTTTGTTAATCGTGTATCCAATCATTAATATTACAATTTGTTTTGCTCATGATTTTCAGATCACATATATACCTTTATCCAAGGTCATATGACCAAGGTTAAGGTCAGTCAATATGCTTAAAATGAAATTATATATATGCTAATCATGCATGGGCTATACCTCTCAAACAATGTAATGTATCACTTTCATATTTAGTATGATGTTGCTCATGACCATAAGGTTTCACATCAGCTTGACCCAAGGTCATGTGACCAAGGTCAAAATAATTTAGAGGGAGAGGAGAGGCATATGAGATTCTGATAAAAACTTAAAAAAATATTGTGCGTTCCTCGAGGCCTCTTGGTAACCGGAAAGGTGGGATGTTTGTGCGTACGTAATCCGGATACCGTCATCATTTGCTACCGGTGTAGCGGATGGCCGTCCTCAGTCGGCACCTGTTGTCAATTTGCCTCGTTGGTTTATGTGTGGTCTTTTGTGTCCGAGGTTTCTGTGTTGTTCTTAGTATTCCTTGTCCCTTCTAATGTGGGTGCTGAAACTGAATGATTTTTGGGATCCACTCCTTTCTCTTATGTAAGTAAGTAGGACCAAAAGGAAAGCTTTAAGATGATTTAAATTGGGGGTTCACTCATATGTCATGGCATGATAGCCAAGAACAAGAAAATTACCAAAAATGATTGAAAGCAGCTCCACCAAAGTCATGCAGACACAAAAACCCAAATTGATCACCCATAAACCAATGCCATACAAAACCTTGCAAAAATACATGATAACATTTACTTTCTCCAATATTACAGGATGTTGTCGTCGTATTTCCCATGTGGAGTAGGAGTCAATAAATGTTATTAATGACGTTTTGTGATTTCTTCAGTCTCAAGATATAAGCTAGTGAAAAAACGTATCATTGATATGGCCACTTTATCATATGGAAAATAATCAATCATTTTGAAAAAAAGATACCCTGTTTTCAATCTCAGAATTTTCAAATAGGGAAAAAATTACAAAAAGAGTCAAACAAAAACCATCAGACAATTCCTTCAATGAATATATAACCAATTCTAATATGACTTGATTCTTTTTCCCTATTAAGACAACAGACGCGAGCCGGGCTCTATTCTCCAATATAGGCCCTACAGCGATAAGCCACGCCTACCCATTTTCTGAAAGCAGATAAACCGGCAGGAACTGGTTTTTACCAAGAATCTGACGCGGCTCGGTAATAAATGCGATTGGCTGAGGACGCTCGGGCATTATGAGACAATAGAGCCCGGCTTGTCATTTTTTATTTCTTAAATAAAAAGCGTTATTTATCAATGGATCAACTAAGAGAATGATAAGGTACGAAACGGTAGATGTTATCAGTGATTTAATGTCAAACACAGAGTTCAAAAACATAATCAATACGCATAAGAATTCTGGGAAAAGATCAAAGATAAGGAGAAGGTCGCCTACAGTGAAAACAGAACACAGCGGAACTCACACGCACGAGACAGGGAAAAAATGGGAAAACTGACGGAGATGATACAACTGAAATAATTTATCAATTATGTCTTGTTCAATTAACCTCATGTCTTAAAAGGGAGGCACATCATCAACAGATACTGGACCAACAGGGGCCTACCACGGTACAAAGTACAGATACTTCGAGGGAACCGGTCCGGAACAAAACGAAGTTGCTCGAATGGAGTCCGACATCTACTTTAGTGGTACGTTAATATCAAGTTGGAGAGACATAAATTGTCCGGGTTTGTGATGAAAAGTTCTCAAAAAAGATTATCAAATTTGTGTGATTGGCCTTTTTACGATTGCGCTCTTCAAAATGAAAAATTTTCAATACCGGAATTTCGGTCGTCCGGTTTATTGATACTAACTTATCAATTACTTATCAATTATAGAGTCTGAAGATTAATACAATTCAAAGTGCTAAGTACAATAAACATTTCTGGACTTATCATTTAACTAAGATATTATCAAATTCTATTTCGAAGGTTACTGATTTGGCGATAATCCTAATTTCGTAGATAATTGCATTCGATAACTCTTTGATTTTATTATTATACGGAAAAACCCGAGGCTCATCAATACCTTCCAAAAAGTGGTTTTCATTTTATTTCAGCGGGAGTACAATGTATAGATTTCTTCTATAGCATGTATGGGGAGGACATTGGAACAATGAGAATCAAGTACCAAGGGTACGGATCCTCTTCAGAGACTCTCCTTTGGAGTGACTCGGGTGACAAGCAGGAGCCAACATGGTTCAATGCCAATGTAACAGTCAATGCCACAGAGAAATTCAAGGTAAATAGAAAGATACTAAGTGCAAAGAAATAAGAAATACTTTATTGTATCACACTGTAAATAGAAAAATTACTTTCGCTCAATCAGTTAATGAGAGTGAAACACAAAATATAAAAAAAATCGAAAAATGAAAGTCAAGGGATATACAAAACATACAGGATTACAAACTAAACAAAACAACTGAAAGCAGAGGAGAAAATCTATATCCCCTATGAGATGAAATCAAGAGCTCGGAAAGAAGATGCATCTCTTTCTGCTGGCAACGTCCGTCAATAAGTTGTGCAGAAAAGGCAAAAACTCCGAATGTATCAAATTCAGTGTTTTATGCTTCTTTCCTATAATCTTTCAACATTTTGAACAACGAGACGTTATAGTGTCTATATATTTTTTATGTGTCGTCTTGAATATTTTTGCAGTGACAAAAATTGGGGAGGTGAATGTATTGTAGGATGTATTGTAAGAGATCCAATAGCTACAAAAAGACCTTATTTACTGTGTGTGGTTTTATTCGTATTTTTCAATGTGTATAAGACTGAAATTTTAAAGTTTTATCGCATAAGTAGAGTGAAGATTACCTTCATAAGTCATCAGTGGGAGTAGTTTCAATGTTTCTTACTGTTCGTTGGTAGATTCAAAACTGCTGTGTTTTATTAATTAAGTAGCTCCTTCCACATTTAGTTACATTTTTACAGTAATGGTTACTGAGTGTAATGTCTTGATAAAGCTTCATTTCCAATGGAATTTTCAGGATTTAAGGAATTATTCCATACAGTTATACTATATTTTGCTAGTTTGCTTATCCATATGCCTGATTCCGGGTGATACCGTAATACGACGGCCTTCCATTCTCTCTCTCTCTCTCTCTCTCTCTCTCTCTCTCTCTCTCTCTCTCTTTTAAATTAAGGTATCCGTTGTACAATTTAGTCATTTTACATAGCGTTTTAATCATCTCCATTGTAAAGTATGGTAAATTTTATGCCTGGTAAGGTACCATAAACTATATATTTTCTGAAAGGTAATGATGCCCTGAGTTCAAATATAAGACTCCCAGGTCTTAAAAATCAAAGGGGAAAAAACTCTTGTACAACTTTGTTATTTTGCATATGTTATATAGAGAAAATAGACAATTTCAATGCTTCATAAGTTATTCCCCTTTGTTTTTCTGGCCCCAAAATTATTATTTCTGAGAAGTGGGCTTTATAACCTTTCAGAAAATATATAGTTTGTAGTACCTTACCAGGCATGGGAAAATGCCCTATTGTACATCGGATACCTTAATACAGCAATGAACATTGAGTGATGTCACCTACAGTTCTTACACTGTAAATATTGTTCTTCAGGTAATGTTGTCCTTGGCGTTTCTTTTGCTTTGTTTTTTGCCTCCATTTGTTTGGCCGCGTATTTTTTTTCAATGAAAATACGTTCCGCTGGGGGAACTACTTCCTATCTTTTTTTTATAATTTTCAAGAATGTGTATGGCTATTGATTCTTGTTTTTGGAGTCGGTTTGACTTTCATGCACTGATTCCGAACGTTCTTCATATATCCGTCATTCGATATAACAGAAGGAAGTGTTCATAAAACAATCGATCTAGTTTAATCGTCTGACAATACATCCTCAAAACAGCGACAAGACTTGTATAGATCTAACACATTTTTTTTCACTGTTCCTAACCGACCTGTATACATTCACAATGAAATAAAGGTGTACTTACTCGGGGTACTCTTTTTATACCTGAAATATTTCATATGAGAGGTATTACCTTTCAACCTTTTCCCCCGAAAGTACACCCTTCATTTTATATTTTGAAGAAGAATGACAGTCTAACGAATTGGTAGCTTTATCATAGTCATAACCATTTGAGGAATAATACAATTGTGTTTTACCCGTATAAGTTAAAGAAGATCCTGACGATAATCTCAACAGCACTCACAACAGAGCAACAAATTGAGAATCGACGGACCCATAGCAAGCTAAAGGTGGGACCAGGTGCCCGGAAGGAGTAAGCATCCCCTGTTGGCTATAAATAATCATAGCTTAGAATAAAATTACAAGTTTTTATAAGAGGAAGCTATGATATATCATTAATTTTATAAGTGACCACATCGAAGCTACTCTCTGGACTCAATGATGAAAAATGAGCAATTTAACACAAAATTAATCACTCAATCAAATATGTCAAAGGCTATTGCATGTTATGTAATGTTGTGAATAAAGATTGATTTTAATCTATTTAATTACAGAATTGAAACTGAAAAATATTTTTAAAGACAACATTTCTTTTTACATGATGAACATAAATTGTATACATGTATATAATTCAAATAACATGTTCATAAAAAATAAGATGTCACTCCACTTCTTTTTAATTACAGCTGATTGTTGAAGCCACTAAAGGAGGATCCAGTTATGCATCTGATGCGGCTATTGACTACATAAGACTGTTTGACTATGCATGCTAACATACTTCTTTATTTTGTCACTGCATAATTTTTTTTTCGCATATCGCTATTATTTCTTGTTAGTTGTGAACAGGCGAAAAGAAATCGTATATAAGATTGATCATTTATCCGACAACGACCAGGTATACAAAAATCAGAACTAGACAAGAATTCAAAATAAGACTACATCCCATAGCGCTTGGCATCCACACATGTTGCGGTCAACAAATTGTATAGAAAAATGAAACAGTCCCAACCATTTTGACCAAAATTACTGTTTTGTCAATCTTAATTTGACCATGGCACTTTCGGATGGAAATGAAAAAGATTAAAGAAACTTTAAATGAATATATTTACTAACAAGAAAGTAACATCTTCGCATCATTCGTTCAGAAGATGTGTCTTATTACTATTCTACCGAATTGAAGCGGCGGGTGTTACATGCAAGCAGGAGATGCTTACTCTTCCTGGGCATCTGGTCTCACTCTCATATCGGGAGTCCGCTTCTTTTCATGTGGTGGAGGTTTTTGTTTGTTTGCTTTGGTTTCTGTTTTATCCTGATTTTGTATGCCTTCGGTTTCTGATTTTCTGAATTATCGATTTTGTGCTGTAAACAGGGATATGGTCATTATCCATATTTTTCATTACTACTGCAACTATGTTCTGTGTACTTTCATGCTCTTGCAACTTACCGATTGCTTATTGGTTAGAAATTAAAACTGATTTGTTTATGAATTTGAATCTTTTTATTTAATATGGTTCAATAAAATAAGCTATACAACTTATATTAACGTTTCATGTTGACGTCAGGGAGTTCATGGGGGCAGGACAAAATTGGAGTCCCCGTAGAAGAGATGGAGTTCAGCTGACATCTGATGGACGATCTTGATTTCTGTAAAAAGGAAAAAAAGAGGAGTTACGGGCCCTTACTACGGAAAGGTTGTTGTTACGGAGCTCCAAAATTATCGTTAATTGCATGATAACTAAGACGCATTTCTTAATGTCTTTTGGTGACGTTCATGTAGAAGTAAGTAAGAGTGCATATTGACTTTGCATATCTGAAATTTTGAACTTTTTGAAGAAAGATAGATAGAGAAATATTGTAGCATGGCTAGTATACAAGTCATTGAGGCGGAACAGGTATCCGAGTCTCAGGACAGTAGTACAAATATAGACACGCATACCTATGCGGAATCAGTGATGAGTAACAATATAAACACGTATCCTAAAGGTTAGGCAACGCCAAGCCAGTGTTTATAAATGAACGCAATGTCCTCGGTTTCGGGAAAAATAAAGCCAACCAAATGGATCAAACACGAGGAAATATATTTTGCCATGGGTGAGGTAATTTCCACTGACCACATTTGTGGAATCCAGAGAACGGGGTCCTTCTGGCGTCTGTACGTAGATAACATGGATGATCGCGTTACTCTCCTTGTGAATGGCGTCAATATACGTAGGAAACACGTTACCATTCTCCCAGACAATCCTCGGTCATTCGGAATGTATAGTACTCCAACTACCCGCTTGTATGTATCCAATGTGCCGTTATCGGCTGATGACGGTCAAATTCGTCGTTCCCTCGAGAATTATGGGTGTAAGATCTTGCATTTATTTAGGGAAAAACTGCGAATTTTATATCGCTTGACGAATTGTGACACTGGCACGAGAGTGGTCATTGCGGAGAAGCTTGTTGCTCACATACCCCGCACAATCCCAGTAGGTCGCTATCACGCATCTGTGCGATACTCCGGACAACCAAAGGAGGAAAACAGACCACAGGGTATCATTGAGGGGACTGAGCGTGAATCTCACATGGCTGTAACTTCGGAAGATGAGACAGTTGCTGATGATGACAGCGCCTCTGAAGAGGCCAGTAGTGATAGAAATGAGGAGGAAGAAGAAAAAACGGAGAAAGATAAAGAGAGTGACACACAGGAAGAAGAAGAAGTAGAAGAAGAAACTGACGAACAAAGTTCCAAATCTAGAGAAAAGAAAGAAAATAAAAATCAAAAGAAAGAGAAACGAAAAAACAAATCAGGGGTTCAGGCAGAAGGTCCGATAGAAAAGTTCTTAAAGTCAGCAAAACAAGCGTCAAATAAATTTGAAACTCCAAACATAAACAGAGGAAGGAGCTTATCAAAGAATCGCAATCCCCCCTCTCCTCAAAAACAAGGTGAAGAAAAGAAGGTCAAAAGTAAAATGAAATAGATTTAAAACGCTCATATGTCTGGTGTTCTTTGTGTTTTAACCTTGAATGTTCAAGGTCTGAGAAATAAACAAAAACGACTGAGAGTATATGAATGGATGAGAAATCAAAGGTTTAACGTTTTATTTCTACAGGAAACGCATTTTTCATCAGATTTATGTAAAGAAATTGAAAGTGAAATAGTTGACTTTGCGCATGCTATACATGGTACCGGAACTGCAAATAGCTGCGGCGTCTCTATTTTCTTTAGTAAAAATCTAAATATAGATGTAACAAATACATTAATCAATGATAAAGGAAGAGCAATTTTTGCAAATGTTGAAATCGAAGACAATTTTTTCACATTAGCTAACTTATATGCACCTAACAACATTAAAGAAAGAAATACTTTTTTCAAAAATCAAATCGAGATATTAAATGATTTTAAAACTGGAACCTTGATTGTGGGTGGAGATTTTAACGAGGTACTGTCTGAGAAAGATAGATGTACCAAAAACAGAAACGTTAGTAAAATTAAAACAACATATGGTTTATCTCAATTACTGAAACGAAATAAAGTAAAGGATATTTGGCGGATCAAAAATAAGGACAATCGACAATACATGGAGGAGAAAGTCAGAAGGAAATTACAGTAGAATAGATTATTTTTTAATTGAAGAAGATATGATTGAATTCATTAAAAGTTGTGATATAAGACCGGCTCAAATAAGCTCGACAGACCACATGGCGGTTGCCATCAAAATTAAGTACGGTGACAAAAAAGATAGAGGTCAGGGAATTTGGAAAATAAATAATAGTATACTAGACGATCAAGAATATATATTGTATATGAAAAGAATTTTTAACAGCTTAGAAAACAGCGAAGAAAATAAAATTCTGAATAGGAGACAATTTTGGGAATACTGTAAAATCATTATAAAAAGAAAAACAATTGAGTTTTGTCATAATAAAACAAAATTGAAAAATAATGAAATTCAATCACTGGAAATGAAATTAAGATATGAAATTGAAAATAGTAATGACTTACAAAGAATTGAATCCCTTGAAAAAACGTTGAATGATATGTACTTAGAAAAATCCAGAGGAGCTCAGATTCGATCTAGGATAAATTGGGTAGAAAAGGGTGAACAAAATAATGCTTACTTTCTCGGATTAGAAAAATCAAGACAGTCAAAAAAGGTTATAAAGAAATAACTTCTTGATGATGGTAGATATATTGAATCGAATGAGGCTATTTGTGAAGAAATCAATAAATTTTACAGCAAACTTTACACATCAGAAAATGTTGCTCAAAATGCAATAACTCATTATCTAGAAAGTACAAACGTTAATACATGTCTAACAGATGAGGATAAGAAAATTTGTGATGGTCTGCTAAATAAGGATGAGTGTGAAAAGGCTGTATTTAAGATGAAGAAAAATCGTAGTCCCGGAAGCGACGGAATTTCGTTGGAGTTCTATCAGAAATTTTGGAAAATACTAGAAGAAAATCTGGTTAAGTCCTTAAATGAAGGGTATACAAATGGCGAATTATGTAGATCACAAAAACATGGAATTGTGTCTCTTATCTTTTAAAAAGATGATCCGTGTAAATTAAAAAATTGGAGACCGATCAGTCTTCTTAATACAGATTACAAAATTGCGGCTTATGCTCTAGCTACGCGTCTGAAAAACGTAATGCCTAAAATTATAAACAGCGACCAAAACGGATATATTAAAAATAGATTTATTGGATATAATATCAGATTAATACAGGATATCATCGATTATTCGGAAAAATTCAATTTAGATTCGTGTATTCTCTTTTTGGACTTTACAAAAGCCTTTGATACCATAGAATGGGATTTTATGCTGAAAACATTAAAAAAATTCGGGTTCGGGGATTCTTTCATTCATTGGGTGAAGGTTCTATATACAAATATAACAGCAAGCGTAAAAAATCATAACTGGCTTACAGAAAACTATCAATTATCTCGTGGAATCAGACAAGGTTGCCCGTTATCGTGTCTTATCTTCGTAACAGCAGCAGAAATTTTAGCAATTAAATTACGATCTAATGTTCATATTACAGGAGTAAAATTAAACAAAAAACATGTTAAAATTGCACAACTCGCGGACGACACTACTTTGTTTTTAAAATATTCCGAAATACCACTTGCGCTTAAAATCGTAGAAAAATTTGGATCTGTATCAGGTTTGAAATTAAATAAAGAAAAAACAGAGGGAATATTTCTAGGGAAGAATAAAGGAAAAAGTAAAACGCATGAAAATATCAAGTGGGTGGATCATGTCAAATCTTTAGGTTTTCATTTTGGAGCAAATACAAAAGTTACATATCATATGAACTGGAAAGATAAGATATGCTCCATAGATAAACTCATCAAAAATTGGAAAAAAAGAAAATTAACTCTTACAGGAAAGAATGTCGTAATTCAAAATTTTGTTATTCCGAAAATTACGTATGTAGCTAGTGTACAACCGATTAAAAACGAACAAATCAAGGAATTGGAAAAAATAATTTTTAAGTACATATGGGATGAAAAAAATGAAAAGGTTAAAAGAAGTGTAATGATCAATGATCCAGAAAAAGGAGGACTTGGAGTGAGAGATGTTACAGCTCATATCGACATGATACTTATATTATGGGTAAAAAGAATAATTGAAAATAACTGCGAGGCAGGTTGGGCTCAATTGCCAAACTTTTACTTTAATAATTTTGGAGACAATTTATTGATATTTAAAATGAACATAAAACACATTAAAAAGATACCCAAATTGAATATATTACCTGAATTTTATCTTTATGTATTAAAATCTTGGATAAAACTTAAACAAAATACCCCAGAACCAAAAAGTAATAGTGAAATTCAAAAGGAAATTATTTTGGGGGAATGATTGTATAAACTTCAAGGGAAAATCGCTTATCTTTAGTAATTGGATAAAAGCAGGATTAATCTATATCAATGATAATTATAATAGGCAAGAAAGGAGACATAGATCAAAACCTGATTCTCTCTAAACTTCATGATAAATCAAATTGGATAAGCGAATTGAGTATCGTAAAGAATTCAATTCCGAAGGAATGGAAATGTAGAATTAAAGGAGAAAATAAAATAAAACTGTTACCAAATGAAATTTCAATTTATTGTTGGTATAAAAAGAAACATATTGAACTGAAGAAAATTCAAAATAAAGTCATATATAAAATTTTAAGAGGTTTACGCTGCACTAAAAGTAAAGGCGTAGAAAGGTGGAAAGTAAACCTATCACTATTAAATGAAAAAAAAAATAGTAAATACTTTTTATTTTATAACATATTGCATCACTGATAACCAAGAACGAATTTTTCGATGGAAATTACTTAATAGTATTTTACCGAACGGGGTTCTTCTCCATAAATGGAAAATAGTCCCTTCAGCCAATTGTCTCAAATGTAATACAGAAGAAAACTATCTACATTACTTTATTTTATGTAAAGAATTAGAGATATTTTGGACTTTCGTTAGACAATTTTTCTTGACAATCGGATGTAATACGGAAATGAAATCACTAATGAATATTGTTTTGGGTTATAAAGTTGGAACAGAGGGACACAAAGAGGCTAATTTATTGCTATCTCTAATTGGGTATGTCATATATAAACATAACTATAAAAGCGAAAGAAGAAATAATTATTGTAACATATTCCTTATACTGAAAACAGAGTTGAAAATTAGGTCAAAATTATATAAAAAAGTACAAATTTTTGAGCAATTTGCAAGATATCTAGATCTGAACTAATATGCACACACATGATCACTTTAGTAACAAAATCTATATAGTAATGTACATATATTAGTATATTGTAATTAATCATAATTTGTAAGAATATTGCTGAATAACTTGAAAAAAAAAAGAAAAAAAAAAAAGAAAAAAAAAGATGGTTGTGCTATGATGAAAAGGCTCAAATATCTATTTTAAAACCTTTGAATAACCTCACTGTCGCACTGCACAACTAACGAATAACTAAATACAACTAATATCACATATCTGTTTCAATATATATCATATCAAGGTATTGCCATGATGTATTATTATATACTGGTAATATCAAGAGCCAAATCTGAGCACAAAAAAAAAAAAAAAAGGAAAAAAATCCCACTGTAATATCACATGTAGAACTGCTACTATCAGTGCTTTACATTTTAAACATTAGATTTCATTCCTTATAGAACTATAAAACCGTTGATCCTATGAAGTTGATTTTAGCATTTGAATTTCTTTGGTCCACTGGTGCCAGTCTTGAACGTTGATCATATTCATTATGAATGTATTTTAATTCGGCATTCCGATTTCATTTCTAATGTTTTGACAAGACGTCCGAGAGAATATTGGCCAGTCAAGTCAAGTCAAGTAATATTTATTTTGAGTCGGCAATATATACAGAGTAACAAGAAACATAAGCTCTGTAGAGCTTTTTAACCGACTAGAAGGCCGACTAGAAGGCCGACCGAGGCCTTTTTGACTTTGATTGAAGGATGAATGTCCGCAGTATTTTAAGATGAATGAATGTCCACGGCAGCCGGAACGCCAATCCAAATTTTGACGGTTAGAGGCACCGTTTCTAAAAGGGGCGGAAAACTCTTGACACACAAAGTAGCAGAATAAGAATAAATTAGGCTAAACGACCTTAATTGTTTATCTTAAATTTTAAATACTATTATCCAATAAACAATACTCAGATATAATTCACTACAAATAACTGAATTCCTCTGAAAAGGATTTTTGATATTTACAACCCTGCTAAAGATCCATCGAAAATTGTGCATTGACCGTTGTTTTTAAAAGCTTACACAAATGCTCCCCTTTGCACTTCTGGTCAAAATTCAATGATAATCTTTTCAACGGAATCCCAATTATGATACCTATATAGACTTTTTTTTAGTCAATAAGTACTCTATAAATAGCAATAAAAACGCTATTATGAGGACCAGATCTTAATTAAAATTCATCATTACGGACTCAGAATACACCAAATTCAGGTGGCAATGGAATTTTGAACATTTGTTTGATGGTTTGATACCTTGTTGATGATTTTGTGCCAATGTCATGTTTCATTTTAGCAAATCTAACCACTTATCAGCGCCGACTTGTGTGCATGTCTACCGTGTACTCTCTGTTTACATACGTTGACATGGAAGATGGACGTCCGAATAGCATATCGAAGTTTGGAAGGTGACACAAACTCCTTAGGACAAAGACAGGCATACTATTTTGGTTTTTGTGACTTCACTGATATATAAAGTTTACATTCCAATCAATCCCAGCCGGGATTTTAAAAGAAAATAAACAATAAAATGCAGGTAAACAGATCGCTGGCGAAAATCTGCCCTTGACAAAGTTTACCTGATTAAGTGTTATGACTTGAAATGCTATCTCTATTGCCATCAAAATCACTTGTGCCATTCTTGTTTACACATGCAGCACAGTCAGTATGACGCGTTTTTGATGACGTGGTACAATTCCGTCTTTTCGACTTTACAGTCCTACTTTCGATTTGTGCTGGTATCTGACGTAAAAGCATTGTGACGTCGTTAACTGTTTCCCTGGATTTCATGCTAGTTTCCATAGAACTTGATGACGTCACAGTGCGTTGACGTCAGATACCTGCACAAATGGGAAGTAACTCTTTATTTCGGAAAGACCAAATGTCGTCATATTCAAAACATTTGTCACTTGACTTCGTTTTTAAACTTCAAAGACAAGTGCCGACAGGCGCTCCGGCTGCAGTGTTTTTTAAATAAGATGAATGAATGTCCATAGTGTTTTAAGATGAATGTCCACAACAGTGTTTTAAGTTGAATGAATTTCCACAGTGTTTTAAGATGAATGAATACCCACGGTCTTTTAAGATGAATGAATGTCCACGGTGTTTAAGATAAATGAATGTCCACAGTGTTTAAGATGAATGAATGTCCACAGTGTTTAAAGGTAAATGAATGTCCACAGTGTTTTAAGATGAAAAAATGTTCACGGTGATTTAAGATGAATGAATATCCATGGTGTTTTAAGATAAATGAATATCCACAATGTTTTAAGATGAATAAATATCCACAGTGTTTTAAGCGTAAGGGAGGTAACGCAATCAGTAAATGAAATCAAACACAAAACCCAAAAGCAGATTCCAAAATTCACAATCAAAAAGCTAATTAATTCTTGAAAACATATACTCACGAGAAAAAAAAAAGGATAAAGACGGAGACAACAACACTGCCCCAAAACAAAACTAATGACAGCAATCTCTATAGTTCAGCGCAATTACCGAATGCATTGAAGATGGCGCTTTAAACGCGGTGCCGCAAAATACCTATACGAATTCGAAAATCACAGACAATGGTTAATCGAAACCAGAAAATGCAAAAAAAGTATAACAACCAAATAAGTCTACAAAGGTGCAAATGCAAATCCTAAATTGAGATAAGATCAGGTGCTTTGACTTAAATATCCCTTTCTCGCCATCCACACCCGTGCAGACAGGTTCAAAACCTTTTGAATGTTGGTAGTTTGAATAATCTGTCAATATTTTGGTAACAAATATTTCATTTTCTCATTCGTCAGCTTGAAAACACATATTTATATTTCTACGTACTGCCTTGTTAACAAATCTAGAGCATCCTCTTTTGGAGGTTTATTTTGCCTTCTTCAATTGATATTTCCAATGTTAATTTTAGACCGCCACCGTATTGTTCTGACCGCCACCGTATTGTTCTCAGTATCAGAAACATCATGACTTCACGTATTTTTGTAAAATGTACTAAAGAACATGCAATTTTCCATCGTAATTTGTTTTAATTAAACCACGCACATCTAGAGGTATGTATTTTCCGTTATGACTACGAGAAAACAGTATATTTTGAAGAGACTCACATAAGAGGGTGCTCTAGATTTAGTGAACAGGACAATAGTGCATTATCATCTTAGAAGGTACCACTAAAAATAGTTTTCCTGAGCTTGCTTAGGAAAGTAGGACAACAGGATACCAGAACTGATACAAATAGGCATTGATATGTAACCCTTTTTTGACAAGGTAAAAGGAAGTGTTGCGACATCTAAACTAAATAAAAGCATTCTACACATAATAATTCGATATCCAGTGCACCGGACATACCATCTTGGTCTCCAAGGCGCATCTCATTCCGCTATTCGCTTCATTACAATGTAGCCAAAGGAAGAGGGGGTGCCATGTTTTTCACGATTCGTGTAATGACAATTATGGATAATGACCATATCCCTGTATACAGCGCAAAATCGATAATTCAGAAACGGAAGGCATACAAAATCAGGATAAAACAGGAACCAAAGAAAACAAACACAAACCTCCACCACACGAAAAGAAGCGAACTCCCGACATGGGAGTGAGACCAGGTGCCCAGGAAGAGTAAGCATCTCCTGCTGGCATGCAACATCCGCCGCTTCAATATGGTAGAAATGTCACATCCGGTTACTTCATTTCGGAGGACATAGAGTACAATCTTTGGTTGGATGGTTCAAATGGTCTATGACAGAATATCATCCACCATTCTTGAAAGTGGGACATCATAGTGTATGACGAGTTCCCCATATCGACCGTAGAACTTCCTCAGTGACGATACTAGTCGGTCACAAACATATCCCTGACTGAGAAGCTTATGTGAAAGACGCCTCGCTCTCAGAACAAAATCCGTATATTTGGTACTTGCTCTGGCATAGCGTATCAACTGAGATATGAACTTGCCATAAGCAGGCGATGTAGGGATGTTGCTACTCAGAAAAGGAAAGTTTGTAATGCTGAAATTTAAGTCGTCAAGCTTGTCATAGAGGGAGGTGTTCATGTGACCATCAGTGTCGTAGGACAACATTATGTCCAAATAGGATGCTGAATTATTGGTCTCTGTAGTTTCTTTGACTTCAAGCTCCGAAGGATAGATACTGCTGAGGTAATCCGCAAATTTTGGATTATTGATGGACAACACATCGTTTATGTATCTGTAAGTGAAGTTGAAGTCAGAAGCTAAGTATCTTTTCCCTTCAGAGACCAAAGATTAAATGAATTCAGCTTCGTACGAGTAAAGGAAAATGTCGGCAAGGAGTGGGACACAATTGGTCCCCATTAGAAAAATTCGACATTTTGCTAGAAAACCTTTCCTCCAAACATCACAAAAATGTTATCGATCAGAAAGTTTAACATCTGAATAATATCTGTTTCAGAGTACTTATTTTTAGAATCTGACTTTTCTTTTACAAAGTACGTTTTGTCATACATGTAGTTAACAATAATCATAGAAGTTCTATGAGCAAAGGAGTAGGTGCAGTAACCAGCCATTTTGACCGTATTTTTCAAAGTTGTTTATATATCCATAATATTCTAGTTTATAAAATGTCAAGTGTATGGTGAATCCAAATCAGGAAAGCCTTATTTGATTTTACAGTTCTATACTGAATAAAACGTCGCTCAAAACGTCTAAAAACGTTGAAATCATTGAAAATAGCAATAAGTGAGCGATAATTCGATACAAAATCAAGTAGCACTCCAGGCCTTGCCCATGGATATATTTGTATCAATGGATGGATCTCTGATCGGCCTTTTAATTTGCATTAAAACATTTATGGGCGAGGCCTGGTGCGTAGATGACTTTTGAAGTTTTGTGTGTAAAATACGATGATTTACCTTAGTTTTGCGTCAACCAGGGGAAATTCCATCAAAAGATGACGTCATACATCACGCACGTGACGTTACGAGGGCTCAAAGTTATGACGCGGTATTTTCTCAAACATTCAACATTGCAAAAAGTGATAATCAATAATTCGTTCATCAAAAGCATTTTTCGTCGAAATTATAGGGCCAATATGAGGGGTTAGCGCACCTAGTCCTTAGCTGTCTCGAATGATTAACGTCTTCAAATTCATTAGCATCATTTTAGAGCATATAAATTTACAGCATGGACCAGACATGGACCGAAGTAATGAGAATTCAAAGAAATTTAATAAGAATTTTGATTCTTAAAGATTTATTCGAACGACTCTTTACCTCAATGTTTTATGTAAAAAAAATCTTTTGAGTCTTGAGACCCATTCATGTTTTGAAGTAATATCTGTAGACATTGATTGCAAAATTATACAAGGGGGTAATTAATTTGGCTGAATTTCATGTATGTAGGTTGAAATAAAATTTCTTGCCATTTCAGAGAAAGGAGGGGATCTCCAACAACACCTAGTTATTGCACCAACAGCAACCACCCAAAACACCCACTGTAAAACACAAAGAAGAAACGCACAGAAAGAGACGCAGTCGTACGAAGAACGTCAAACACAGGAAAACATAAAGCACAAATGAATACACATAATCCAACGAGACCAATGGGCAAACCGTGCCGACTTAGGACGTCCATCTGCCACGTCAGTAGCAGACGGTGTGGTTATCATGGATTATGTGTACAAGTGATCGTAATAATTTACCTTTCACGACTTGAGAAACGAATAAGATTTATAACTCAATATTTGTCTTAAAGCAGAAATACAAAAACGGAAGATATTCTTTGCAAGAAGGGAGGGGGTCTCCAACCAGACCCTGTTGCAGTACCAACAGCAAAACAGCAAAACATCCGATGCAAAAACACAAAGACGAGCACAGCAATTAAGAGACGCTTACGCGCTCTTTTTCCTATAGACGAAATAAATGAAAACATGTCGAGCCAATCGGTTCGATGCTGCAGTATCTAGGTAAGGTATAACAAAACAAATTATTTACTGGGAAATCGGGCTACATAGGATTTGTTTGACCTTCCGACAAAATATAGCTCTCGGCCTTCGGCCTCGGGCAATAGTTTGTCTTTAGGGCCAACAAATCACATATTACCCTCATTCCATGTCAATAATTGTATGATACAAAACGACAAGTTTATAATTTGAGGAAGCTAGTCTTTAACATTAATTTATACTATGGCATTAGCGATCAAAAGTAAGAAATTGAAAAAAAAATTAAACACTCCATTGCGGACAACCAAGTTACTAGCTATTGAAAAGAAGGGCGGGGATCTCCAACAAGATTCTGTTGCAGCACCAACACCAAAACAAACAATGCGAAAACACTACACATAAACCAACGAGACCAATGGGTAACCGGTGCCGACTTTGGACGACCATTTGTCACACAAGTAGCAAATGGTGTGGTTAGCCTGGATAACGTGCGCTTAACCCTCTCACTTTTCCTATTACCCAGAGGTCTCGAAGAAGGTCGATATGGGGAACTCGTCTTACACTTTGATGTCCCACTTTCAAGAATGGTGGAAGATATTCTGTCATAGACCATTTGAACCATCCAACCAAAGATTGTACTCTATCTCTTCCGAAATGGAAGTAAGCGGATTTGACAGTTCTACCGAATTGAAGCGGTGGGTGTTGCATGCAAGCAGGAGATGCTTACTCTTCCTGGGCACCTGGTCTCACTCCCATATCGGGAGTTCGCTTCTTTTCATATGGTGGATGTTTTTGTTTGTTTGCTTTGGTTCCTGTTTTTTCCTGATTTTGTATGCCTTCGGTTTCTGATTCTATGAATTATCCATTTTGTGCTGTATACAGTCATTATCCATATTTGTCATGTAATGTATGAAGAGTTATTTCATTCTATTTCTTAATAATTGAAAAAAAAAAACCAGAAAACCTAGGAGATATCATAATTTTGGACATGATGAAACTCTTTTGTATACATTATTAAAAATGACATGGATCATGACAAGATCGCCTTCCTTCTATGCTCACAAAACAAAGAATTAGAAACAAATAAAAATATTATGATGTCACTTTGCATCTGAATTAATTACACCTGATTGTCGAAGTCAGGAAAGGATCCAGTTTTAAATCTGATGCGGCCATCGACTACATTAGACTGTACGACTATGGATGCTAACATTGTTCTGTAATAATATTCTGCTACTTTGTTCGCATCTTGCTATTATGATTAATTTGTTGTGAACAGGCAATGTGAACAGACATTGTATATCAAATTTATCATGTCATCGACAACGAACAGTCGTAAAAATGTCAGAAACAATAGAAGAAAACAAGGCTTCAAACAGGGAAAAGAAAACCCAGAGCACTTTGCATTAAAACTAATTATAATCATAAATGACAAATGTAGTAGTCAAACATTACCTGCTCAGAAACCTGCAACTTGATTGCAAACTAGGGGATCAAATATTGTAGAAAAAAAGGAAACAGTCCCAAGGAGCATTTCAACCAAATGCGTTCTACATACATTACTGATTGAGTAACTTGACGATGGCACTTTTGGATCAGAACGGAAAAATTAGAAACACTTTATACGAATGTATTTACAGACAAGAGCTTAACATATTCGCATTACCAGTTGAGTGGATATATTTTTCTTCAATGAGATAAAGAAGATCCTGACGACAATCTCAACAACACTTTCAATAGAGCATGGAATTGTCCATCGACGGACCCCTAGCAAGATATGCCATATATATCATAGGTCTACTTTCTATGCCTTTGTTAGAAATAAATTAAAGATTACAGATTTGTTGTTTAAAGATTAAAAAATGTATTTTTTTAAACTTATTGAAATGAACAAGCTGTACAAAGCAAAGAAAGGAGGGGATCTCCAACAACACTAGGTTGCAGCACCCACAGCAAAATCCCGAAACAGCAAATCGATGTATTAGGAAAGTCTCGATTATTACAAACGGTGGGAAATGTTTAAGCAAAACTACAATAGTAATCGGTGAAATGATACTCATTTTATCCAATTATCATTTGATAAATGGGATAATACGTGTCCGGTGCATGATAAATTGAATTCAAATTTTCTTCAAGAAGGTATAGAGTTGGAACACTTCCGTATTACTGATATAAACACTAATTTCCTTTTGCAGTGTGGAGCAGTTAAACTCATTCCCCAGTGACTGGATGTTCGTCAAGTGTATTGAATACTTCTTTCCAGCTCTGTCGCCTGAAAGGACTTTGTTATGGGCTTTTATCAATTTGACATCAAATATTATTATTTTGCTATTTCGGAACCTTGTCACTTTATCTAAAAAATATCGATATTAAAGGAGGATAACATCGTAGCATCATCCCTCCAATGCTATTTTGCATATTCTGTTAAGTAAATGCACATATTTAAAGCAAAAAAAAAAAAAAAAGAAAAAACAGAGGGCGCTACAGAAATAAATTTTGGTGATTCCTGAAAATAACATACCGTGGATATGATCATTCTGTCACACGACGGATTCTGGCTTGGTACTGGACCAATCTACAGCCTTGTACCTGCGCATTCTTAAAAGAAAGGAGGGGATCTCCAACAACACTAGAAAGAAAAGGGGATGATCTCCAGTATGACCACCTTGTCCTCACCCAGCGAAACAAACCCACAAGAAAGTGATACGTAAATGACATCAGACAAATACTACAAACCGCAAAAATACACGAAAAAAATCACTAGAACATCATACAAAACAATAGAAACAGACGTACAAAAACATCATATATTAATGACAACACATGGAAGAAGGAGAACAATGTGCACCCGGCACCGACTTTGGACGGTGATCCGTTAATTATAAGCAAATGGTTTGGTTATCCGGATTACGTGCGCACAACCCTCCCACTTATCCGGATATACTAGGTTGTAGCACTTAAAGCAAAACCCCAAAATACCCAATGACCAACTCACACTATAGAAACACGAATGACAAAAGACCACTCATCAACCAACGAGACCAACTCAAACCATAGAAACATGGAACACAAAATACAACACATAAATCAACGACACCAATGGGCAACCGAAATCGACTTAGCAAATAGACTTTGCAAAGTGTAAAGAATTCCACTCTGCCTGACTATGACGGGTCCTGTTCAAACCTCTTTAGAGAAGACACTGCCCCGACCACCTGTTCTCTATGAATCTCAGTCTGAAACCTCGGGTGATAACCAGCATGATATTGCTACAGTCGACAGAGAACGGACTGTATTTCGTACGCCTTCTGTATTTAAATTCATTTCCATGACAAATATTGATAATGACCATGTCTCCATACACAGTACATCATCGATTATTCAGAAAATCATAAACCGAAGGCCTAAAAAATCAGGATAAACAGGAACCAAAGCAAACAAACAAAAACCTCCATCACATGAAAAGAAGCGAACGCTCAATATGGGAGTGAGACCAGGTGCCCAGGAAGATTCAGCATCTCCTGCTTTCATGCAACACCCACCATCTGTGTGTTTCTTGGACTGTCTGTTTGCTGTCTTTTTGTATTGTCATCTTACAGTGAGGTTAATTTTACACCACAATTTTGCATTCTTCGAGACCTCTAGGTAATCGAAGAATGCAAAATTGTGGTGTGTGTTGTGCGCACGTAAACCGGATAACGACACCGTCTGCTACTAGCGTGGCAGATGGCCGTCCTAAGTCGACACAGATTGCCCATTGGTATCGTTGGTTTATGTGTAGTCATTTTTGTTTGATGTTTCTATATGATTAGCGTTTCTGGTACCTCTTGCGTTTCTTTCTGTGCGTGCCTGCTATGTGTTTTAAGCATTGGGTGTTTAGGGGTTTTGCTGTGGGTGCTGCAACAGACTGTTGATTGAGATCACCTCCTTTCTATTTTTGTTACCCCAATTGCAAATTTATTTTTTCATCAGGATTCAGAGCAAATTTACTTTTTCGGACCCCTTCCAACTAAATTTCAAATGGACCGTGCTTTTAGGGTAAATAGAATTGCATTTATCATTTTAGCGTTCGTCTATTTCTTTAAAGATGTTTCTGTGGAGCTTGTGTTATTGTCTCCGTCTGTATGAATAAAACTAGCGAGGTCATTTTGCTTTGTCTGAAAATGATTATGGCATTTTTTAATTAAGTACCACTGATGAGAATATGACTATCGTATTACCAGGCTCACAACATATCAAGCAGCCCTCGTAAGTCAATTCAAATATTCTTTCGGACTGGAAAGTCAAATTTATTCCGCTGAAAACGGCTCTCAATGAAATATTCAAAGAGATTATTCAGTACCAAGTCGATCAACTTAATTCCCCGTTCTTTCCCTTTACATCTTTTACTTTCAATAGTCAGGAATCCTTTGTTTTAGAATGCTCTTTTCATCAAAATTATCGAGTATGAAGATAGAACGATGTGAGGGTACTTAACATTTTCAATTATTAAAGGGAGTAAATCAACCGTTTGACATTAAGCTGTTGTATACTCACAAAGCTTTCTGATTGCACGATGACGTAATAAAACGAAAATGAGATACAATCATCAAAGAGCACAACCAAATATATGGATATCCAAACTTGTTTGACCATTGAAGGCAGTTAACATGATATTGTTAAAAGATGTCTTACGTTAGAACCACCCTATCTATTGAATTTAATACATTCAGTAATATGATCTATATAATGACAGGTGTAGCTTGCAAACATCCATATGTTGAGAGGAAAATCTCCATTTAAGAACAGATAAATTTGCAGCATGAACCAGACATGCACGTTTCGGGTACTTAATTCTCGTCAGTGAATCTCAATTCAAATAATGAAATATGGCCAAAGACTGTGAGTTATTTTGTGTCGAAAAAATACCGAAAGAAGAAGCAGGATATGTGGTATATGATGCTACAGGACCCAGGGTCTTGTTTGAGATCCCCTCCATTCTTTTATGAAATTTCGAGAAAACTCTTTACCTTCTATAAGAAAATTTGAAACCAATTTAAATGTACCAGACACGCGTTTCGGGATAGCAATCAAATGAATTTGATCCGACTTTGCCACTTGTGCCCTTGGGGAATCCTTGTCGACCAGCAGTGACAATCACGAATTGACGTTTTGAATCTGAAATTGACGACACCTAATTTCATGGTTTATGGAGAATTGGGTCGCTACCCTGTGGCTATCAATGTTAAAGTTATAATGATTTCGTATTGGGCAAAAATCATTACCTCGAATGTGTCAAATTGTCTACCATGGGTGAAACATGTTGAAAATATTCTTAACCATTGTGGTCTTTCTTATGTATGGCAAAATCAATCGTTTTACAGTATAGCTTGGTTGAAGAACACTGTCAAATGCAATTTAATTGATCAATTGAAGCAGAAATGGTATATCGATTTATATGTATCACATAGAGGTTTGAATAATAGGATTTTAAAAGATACTCTTTATATTGAGAAATACCTTAATATATTACCAGAAAATTTTAGAATTATTATGACTAAATTCAGATGCTGTAATCATTTTCTTCCAACTGAATGAAGTAGGTGGACAAATATTCCTAGAGAAAATAGATTCTGTAATCAGTATTGGTAACGAATTCCATTTCCTTTTTGAATGCAACGACAACATAATTAAGAATGCAATACTTGATTTTTACCTACATATTATACTTTTAGACCAAATACTTATAAATTTGAAAAAAAAAACTCTTGTGATTTGTTCTTGTTTAAAAGGATTTTATAATTTTTTGAAAATTATATAAGCGAGGGTTAGAAATCTTCTAGGTTAAGTATTCATATTCATGTCATGCATTTTATAATCTTCAAAATCATTTATTTGCATTATCTCAACAATGTATATATTGTGCATTATTATGAGAATAAACTATTGTCATTGTCTCAAATACTACACGTCTTCAAATTTATAGCATCTTTTAAGAACAGATAACTTTGCAGCATAGGCCAGACATGCACGTTTCGGGTATTGATCCTCAATCCAAACAATGAAAAATGGCCATGTCCAAAGAAAGAAATGGAGTTGAATATAATGACAAATATGGATAATGACCATATCCCTGTATACAGCACAAAATCGATAATTCAGAAAATCAGAAACCGAAGGCATACAAAATCAGGACAAAACAGGAACCAAAGCAAACAAACAAAAACCTCCACCTCATGAAAAGAAGCGAACTCCCGATATGGGAGTGAGATCAGGTGCCCAGGAAGAGTAAGCATCTCCTGCTTGCATGCAACACCCGCCGCTTCAATTCGGTAGAACTGTCACATCCGGTAACTTCCATTTCGGAAGACATAGTGTACATTCTTGGGTTGGATGGTTCAAATGGTCTATGACAGAATATCACCCACCATTCTGGAGAGTGGGACATCATAGTGTATGACGAGTTCCCCGTATCGACCGTAGAACTTCCTCAGTGACGATGTTAGTCGATCACAAACATATCCCTGATTGAGAAGCTTATCTGAAAGACGCCTAGCTCTCAGAACAAAATCCGTATATTTCGTACTTGCTCTGGCATAGCGTATCAACTGAGATATGAACACGCCATAAGCAGGCGATGAAGGGATGTTGCTACTCAGAAAAGGAAAGTTTGTAATGCCGAAATTGAAGTCGTCACGTTTGTCATAGAGTGAGGTGTTCATGTGACCATCAGTGTCGTAGGACAACATTATGTCCAAATAGGATGCTGAATTTTTTGTCTCTGTAGTTTCTTTGACTTCAAGCTCTGAAGGATAGGTTCTGCTCAGGTAATCTGCGAATTTCGGATTATTGATGGACAACACATCGTCTATGTATCTATAAGTGCAGTTGAAGTCAGAAGCTAAGTATCTTTTCCCTTCAGAGACCAAAGATTGAATGAATTCAGCTTCGTACGAGTAAAGGAAAATGTCGGCAAGGAGTGGGGCACAATTGGTCCCCATTGGAATTCCGACAATATGCTGAAAGACCTTTCCTCCAAACACCACAAAAATGTTGTCGATCAAAAAGTTTAACATCTGAATAATATCTGTTTCAGTGTACTTATTTTCAGAATCGGACTTTTCTTTTGCAAAGTAGGTTTTGTCATAGTTCACAACAATAAATTTGTATTTGCGATTACCGTTCTTACTTGTAAACGCATTACTTATAATTTTTGCGAGTCTTTGTTTCAATGCCACAGGTGTCAGGACCCACATATCAGAAATATGGAAACAATTTTTATACGTCCGTCTTAAGACGGGTCTTATTATGTTATAACTCTGTCCATGAGTCCGTCCGTGAGTTCGTGCGTCCGTCTGTTCATCCGTCCGAGGTAAAATTTCCGGACTTTTTTATAAAGCCTTTCAAGTGAGTTAAAGAAGATCCTGACGATAATCTCAACAGCACTCACAATAGAGCAAAAATTAAGCATCGACGGACCCCTGGCAAACATCGACGGACCCCTGGCAAACCCCTGGCAAAGATATTGTATTGAGACTTCACACATTAATTCATATCTAGTGGCGTAAGATTCAGTTCGTGTTTCGGAAAAAATGGACTTATTTTTAGCAGAGTTATGGACCTTGAACATAGAAATTTTCATCAATTTTACTGTTTATCAGATTTTTCTTCGCATCCTGTGCAGCTATTGAATAGAAACTTTATATATGCCTTTATGATAAATAATTACATATCCAGTTCGAGTGTCAGAAAAATGGACTTTTTTCTAGCAGAGTTATGGCCCTTGAACATAGAAATTTTCTACATTTTTACAATTTTCCGGACTTTTTTCACAGCGTTTGCAGCTATTGAATTGAAACTTGTCATTGATATATGCCTTTGTAATAAATAATTACAGATCCAGTTCGAGATTCGGAAAAAAATTGATCCATTTTTTAGCAGAGTTATGGCCCCTGAAGATAGACATTTTCAACAATTTTACGGTTTTCCATACCTTTTTTCGCAGCCTTTGCAGCAATTGAATTGAAACTTGGTAAACACCTTCATAATAATGAATAGCAGATCCAGTTTTAGTTTGTATTCAAATGACTCTTTTTTATACGCCCGTCTTTAAATGGGATGTATTATACATAGTTTCTCCTTCAATGACTTGGTTCCATTTTTGAATGAGCCTCTAGGCCTGCATCATATTCGTACCAAATTATACTCTGCTCCTTTACGGAGGTTACACGAAATCTACGAATATACAAAGGACCTCACATATACCGATACACGTTCCCCAGAATACAGATTACAAGGAGTCATCTTGGACATTTCTACTTTTCGTTTATTTCAAGCAGTTAGATCAGTAAAATCAGAGGAGAAAACAAACCGTCCTTTTATTAAAGCAAGATTTGCAAACAAAGGTATTGATAAATTGAATCTTGTTCAAATTTTGAATCACAAAACTGTCACAGAAAAAATCCCACCATATTTCAAAAGCAAAGAAACTCCCTGTATTTCCTATACCTACACACCAACAGTTGCATCTAAAATTTACAATTACAAACGATTCTCGCAGTGTATTGATTTAAGTCATCCCTCACTACATCCACTTCCTTGCGAATGTTCTTCATCGGATTTCAACTACTCTCCTTGAGGACACGTTTTAACTGGTGACCTTAGTATAGTCAAGAACGACAAGTTGAGAGAATTGTTAAAAAAGGGTCCAAAATACAGAGAAAGTATGTCCTTTACATGGGAGCAAAATGTCAAAATTATCATGGACTCTTGTGAGGAATATGCAAGACGTTGGGCAAAGAAAGAGGATGTACAGCTCGACACCCTTTCCGAATGGATAAAATCAATCAGAGGGTTACTTTAATCTAGAATTGACCGATTGAAATCAACTGTGAACACCAGATTCGAATCTATATTTAAAGACCCTGATGTTATCACAGAGCTTACCTACCTCCAAGAACATTATGTCATCACAACAGCGGACAAAGCCTCAAATAATTACACATTTACTTGCAAAAAGTACTATTTCGACAGTCTAGTTAAAGAGTTGGGTTTGAATTCGACACCTGGAAATCCCACTTATACCCCAACAAACCTTTCTGCCTCTGAAACAATTTAGGTTTAGCTTTTCCATATTTATACTGCATACCTAAAATGCATAAGAATCCGTATAAACAACGTTTCATCGCTGGTTCCTCAAAATGTTCTACAGTGTAGGCTCGCAAAAAAATAAGTAATGCGTTGACAAGTAAGAACGGTAATCGCAAATACAAATTTATTGTTGTTAACTATGACAAAACCTACTTTGTAAAAGAAAAGTCCGATTCTAAAAATAAGTACACTGAAACAGATATTATTTAGATGTAAACTTTTTGATCGACAACATTTTTGTGGTGTTTGGAGGAAAGGTCTTCCAGCAAATTGTCGGAATTCCAATGGTGACCAATTGTGCCCCACTCCTTGCCGACATTTTCCTTTACTCGTACGAAGCTGAATGTATTCAATCTTTGGTCTCTGAAGGGAAAAGATCCTTAGCTTCTGAATTCAACTTCACTTACAGATGCATAGACGATGTGTTGTCCATCAATAATCCAAAATTCGCGGATTACCTGAGCAGTATCTATCCTTCGAAGCTTGAAGTCAAAGAAACTACAGAGACAAATAATTCAGCATCCTATTTGGACATAATGTTGTCCTACGACACTGATGGTCACATGAATGAGTTAAAGAAGTTCCAGACGATAATCTCAACAGCACTCACAGTAGAGCACCAAATTGAGCATCGACAGACCCCTAGCAAGCTAGAGGTGGGACCAGGTGCCCGGGAGGAGCAAACATCCCCCGTTGGCTAGCCACACCCGCCGTCGATGTCCACGCACGAAAACAAAAAGAATATACAAAATACATACACTGTCTGAGGCCACATCTATATAGAAAGTGCTATGGTGACAATGTCATGGAAAAATATTCAAAACACTTACTGAACACCTCACTCTATGACAAACGTGACGACTTCAATTGCAGCATTACAAACTTTCCTTTTCTGAGTAGCAACATCCCTTCATCTCCAGCTTATGGTGTGTTCATATCTCAGTTGATACGCTATGCCAGAGCAAGTAACCACATATACGGATTTTGTTCTGAGAGCTAGGCGTCTTTCAGATAAGCTTCTCAGTCAGGGATATGTTTGTGACCGACTAACATCGTCACTGAGGAAGTTCTACGGTCGATACAGGGAACTCGTCATGCACTATGATGTCCCACTCTCCAGAATGGTGGGTGATATTCTGTCATAGACCATTTGAACCATCCAACCCAAGATTGTACTCTATGTCTTCCAAAATGGAAGTTACCGGATGTGACAGTTCTACCGAATTGAAGCGACGGGTGTTGCATGCAAGCAGGAGATGCTTACTCTTCCTGGGCACCTGGTCTCACTTCCATATCGGGAGTTCGCTTCTTTTCATATGGTGGAGGTTTTTGTTTGTTTGCTTTGGTTCCTATTTTGTCCTGATTTTGTATGCCTTCGGTTTCTGATTTTCTGAATTATCGATTTTTTGCTGTATACAGGGATATGGTCATTATCCATATTTGTCATAGATCCCAAACCAGTTATTGTAGGAACTTCATATTTACCATGTGTATTGAGTATAATGAGACAAAGAACATTATTGCTTTTAAAGGTCATAGATCAAAAGTCAAGGTCATTTTCGAGCTAAAAATTAATTTTTGGGTGAAAATATTTTAAAAACTCATTTAAAATCTATATTTGGTCAAAATGATTTGAAATTTCATACACTTCAAGAAAAAAAGTATATTCTTTCACATATGAAACAGGTTTAAAAATCTATCGTCAGACAATTGAGAAATTATATGGAAGGGGAAGGGGGTTCAATATATGCATACATGTAGTTTTCCTTGTAAACAAGATATAGCCCAAAAGCAGATGTGCTAGGAATTTTTAAATTTACCATGTGTATTGAGTATATAAAGACGAATAACCCTATTGATTTTCAAGGTCATAGGTCAAAGGTTAATGTCATTTTTGGGTGCAAATATTTTGAAAATTCATTAAAAATCTATTCTTGGTCAAAATGTTTTGAAATTTGTTACCTTTCAAGGAAAAAGTATATTCTGTCACATTTAAGACGGGTTTTTTAAATTATTGTCAGACAATTGAGAAACTATGTGGAAGGGAAAGAGGGGGATGGTTCAATACGTATATGTATACAGGTTGTTTTCCTTGTAAACAAGATAGAGAACAAATCAGTTGTGCTTGGTATTTCAAATTAACCATATGTATTGAGTATATAAAGACGAATAACACTTTATATATGCACAACCAATGTAATTCCCTGAGATGTTACTATTGAAAGAAACGTGCTGCAATTCGTGTATTAACACTCGTGACGTCACAATGCATAAGATCTAAAGAAACATGCCGCGACGGCTGTTCTAACCTGCAAACTGAGCCCGCGGTGACCTGAATTTTAACGTCACCTTTTTACCTAGAAAACGCGATTTCAGAAAACAAGAATGAAATAGACAACTATGGTGCATATATATAGAATAAATGTCATAATTTGTGTTTTGTTACGGGTATACAACACACAGCAAGTGCATTTATCGCATGAAATGCGCTAACGCGCATTACATGTACGATAAATGCACTTGCTGTGTGTTGTATACCCGTAACAAAACACAAATTAAGACACTTATTCTCTATATATTTTCAAGGTCAAAGGTCAAGTTCATTTTGGGGCTAAAAATAGACTTTTGCGTGAAAATATTTAAAAAATTCATTAAAATGTAAACGTCTTCAAATTGAATAGCATCATTTAAGAACAGATAAATTGGCAACGTGGACCAGACATGCACGTTTCGGGTACTTAACCATCGTCAGTGATCCTAAATCTAAACAATATAATATGCCAAAAAAGTATGAATGTTACTATGTCCAAAAAGTATACCGAAAGACGTATCAGGATGGGTGGGATATGATGCTACAGGACCCACTTTTTAGAAATTTCAAGAAATTTTGATAACAGAAATTTAGAATGCGTTGAAGAAACTATCAACCGAAATTGATCGAACTTGGCTACATGTGCCCTCGGGGACTCCTGGTCCACCAGCAGTGACACTCACCAAGTGGTATAAATATAAACGTCTTCAAATTGAATAGCATCATTTAAGAACAGATAAATTGGCAACGTGGACCAGACATGCACGTTTCGGGTACTTAACCCCCTATTTTTGGTTAAATTGTTTAAAATTCCATGCATTTCAAGAAAAAAGTATTTTTTTTTTCACATATGTAACGGATTTTTAAATCTTTTATCAGCAAATTGTGAAATTATGCGTAAGGGGAAGGGGGGGGGGAGGCAATAGATACCTACTTTTACCTTGTAAACAAGATAGAGCCCAAACCAGTTGAGTCAGGAACTTGAAATAATACCATGTGGATTAAGTTTTATAAGACAAAGAAGCCTATAGATTTTCAAGGTCAAAGGTAAAGGTCATTTTGTAGCTTTTCATGATATTTGTAATTCATGATAAGAATATAGGAAGGACGCCAATTATCGAATTTCAGGATAAAATATCTGTCATTGCACAGTTATGGAATTTAGATTTACTTTATTTTAAACTAATAACTAATTAAGCCCGACTGGCGTACCTTGCTGCGATAGCGTAGGCTTTTTGCAGAGTTATGGTCCTTGAACTTAGAATGGCTCGAAGCCCTATAACATTCAAATACCATTTTGGTTGGCTCTAGCAAGTGAAAGAGCCTTCTGTTTTGTAAGGTTTGGGGTCAAAGAAGTACCTAACAGTTTATTCAGTTTCAAAGTCGAGAAGGCAACATTGTGAGAATTCCAATCGGCACGGTTGCGAACCCCGGAATGAACAACATTCCAAAGTGATACCAGGTGTCCGAGGAGAGTCAGCGTCTCCTGATTGCATACAACATCCGTCGCATCAGCTCCATGGAACCTGTCAAAGCTGGTGATTGTCTTGATGTACAATTTGATGTACAATTGAGGTACGTATGTCTTGTTTGGTGGTGGTAACAGCCATTCAATCACAATGTAGAATGCCACTGATCATTCTGGAAAGGGAGATCTGATATGTTTTTATTACATCCCCGTAGCAACCGAAGAACTTCCTCAATAATGATTTCAGCCGTTGTGTAACATAACCCTGAACAAGTAGCTTTCTTGCAAGCAGTCTGACTCTAATGATGAAATCTTTAGAGTCAGATTCTAATGATGAAATCTTCATATTTGGAACATGCCCTGGCGAAACGTAACAGCTGAGAAACAAAAACGCCATATATCGGAGAAGAGGGAATGTTGCTACTAATGGAAGGGATGTTAGTTATATGGAAGCTAAAATCGTCACGCTTGTCATACAGCGAGGTGTTCAAATGGCCGTCTGCGTCGAAAGATAGCAGTATATCCAAGTACGAAGCGGATCTGTCGCTCTCTGTTGTTTCCTCGATCTCTGAGGATTGATTTCATGTAGATGATCCTTAAAGTTCGGATTATTGATGTACATCACGTCATCTATGTATCTGAAGGTAAAATTGAACTGTGATGCGAGCTGCTTTCGTCCAGTCCAGAGCAAGGTTTGGATGAAGTCAGCTTCTTATGAGTATAAAAATAAGTCCGCAAGCAGTGGGGCGCAATGTCATATTGTGGCTGAAATTAACAGGTATTTTTATGGTATTTTTTATTTTGACAATAAATTTGAATATTATTTTTTATTCAACTTTGTACACATGAAGAACAGCACATGTTCTTTCATATTTCTTACCAGTTTTCTGATTTTGTGGTCTCTTAATTATGTTAATTAAGAAATTATGTGTAAAGGTTAAGTCACTTTGACACTTAAACTGAAATAATTGCATTCACAATATTATTCATGAGACACTAATACCCCGACGGGCGTATCTTGGAGCGATGACGTTGTTATTTTTAACAGTAATTTTCGAATGCGTCTGAATAAACGATAAAGCAAAGTTTATCGGACTTGGCTACATGTGCCCTCGGGGACTCCTTGTCCACCAGCAGTGACACTCACCAAAATTATGTACTTATCCAAAATCTTCAAAAGCAAAAAAAAAAAAAACAAATTTAATTAATTTTGGTGATTTGAAATGTTTCATTGGTACTTGTAGGTTCCTGGATGATATTCTATTGATATGACTATTGACAAACCTGTTTTTGAAGCTTCTAAGAATGAAATTTATTCACAAGAATTGACAATCAACAAGCCACACATTAAAAATACAGAAACACCATTTTTGGAATTGAAAACTAAGAAATTAATTCAAATGCGTATTACGAAAGAGATGATTTTGGATTCAACATAGTAAATTTCCCCTGGCATGACGGTGATGTTCCCAGACTACCGTCATATGGCATTTGCATGAGATAAAGAAGATCCTGATGACAATTTCTTCAGCACTTACAATAGAGCACCAAATTGAGCATCGACGGACCCCTAGCAATCTAGAGGTGGGATCAGGTGTCAAGGAGGAGTAAACATCCCCTGCTTGGCTAGCCGCACCCGCCGTCGATGTCCACGAAAATGAAAACAATATATTAAAACATACACTGTCTGAGGTTATGTCTATATAGCAAGTGATATGGCGACCATGTCAGGGAAAGACATTTAAAACACTTACTGCCAAACCCCTCGCGGGGAATGTATCACAGTTCATCCAGTACGCCAGAGCATGTACTTATGTTTTGGATTTTCATAGAAGAAATTTGCATATGAGCAATACTTTTAGGTCAAGATTTCCGCTTTCATAAACTAGTTAAGACTTTCTGAAAAATCTACAAAACAATTATACTTTTTTTTTCAAATTCCGGACCTTTACAGGCAACAGAGTATATTATTGTAGGTATTTCAGAACCTGTATAAAATGGGGAAAATAAGAAGGATCAATGGTAGACAGCATTAACATGATCATAGTTTCATCAGACGGAAACTCGGCATGGTACTTGACCAATCTGCAGCCTTGTACCAGCACATGATTAACAGCAATTCTCTGTAAGAACCAAATAATTTCAAAACAAGTTGGCACGGCATGTCATAGATTTTTGAGATTTTTGGTATGGAAGTTCAATATGAATGAGTTATAGAGTTAATGAAGTACTAGTATGTAAATCGACCCCAGTTTTTTTCAAAAAGGTTGTCGTTGCCATGGTAACCGTGTCTGAAGTTTCAAAAATCGGGAAAATCTATAGGACAAGGCATATTTGTAGGCTTCGTTACCATGGAAACAAGTACATTTTAAATCTTAAATTGCTTTGATTATTTTCTTTTAATCCTTATCATTATGCATATTTGTAAAGTTTTTTACATTCATCTCGGATGCCTTATGTATACAAGATGAAAAATTGGGCCAAAACAGGGTATCAAAAGGCTTTGTTTTGGGCACTCAAAGACCCTTTTTGCATGTTTTTACTGTTTTACAAGGTTGAAAATGTCATAAAAGCACTAAGTTTTGAAGTCCAAATTCTAGTTATCCAATTAGTATCATCTTTTAACTCTACATGAATATAAAATAAATTGGGCTATTTTATAAATAAAAAATTAATTGGGCTATAAATAAAAAAATAATTGGGCTAATTTATCCTTTTATATGCAAAGCAGCATCAAATTTAGTTGCTATGGCAACAATCGGCTGAAAGGTTTCAATACGATGAATTGAAACACAACCCATATCGGGAGTTCGCTTCTTTTCATACGGTGGAGGTTTTTGTTTTTTTGCTTTGGTTCCTGTTTTGTCCTGATTTTGTATGCCTTCGGTTTCCGATTTTTGAATTATCGATTTTGTGCTGTATACAGGGATATGGTCATTATCCATATTTGTCACTCTATCAAACTAATTACGCATGATATTGGAACAGAAGTTCATGTATACATCTTTCAGAGGCGTTTTGATATAAAAATGACCTTGAAAATATTTCAAGGTCACCCACTGAGTTTTCAAGGTCAATAAACTTTAAGTGACCAGATTTGACGAAAAATCCTGATTTTTCATAAAATGAAGGTGTCAATATATGAGAAACCTTGAAATATTGAACTTAACAGTTATTTGCCATAAAATGATAAATGTATCACTTATTTCTTAGAACTATTGATTACGTTTCTTCACATCTTCGAATATCTAAATTCTTGGTGAGTATTTTGATAAAAAGGGGACGAAATCTGTATTTTTCTTGTTTTTTGACGGAAAAATATTTTCCTATTGAATTGCTACAATTCAATAAATTCTAAGATTTGTCTTTCTTATATTCATGTGCTTTCATGTGTGGTCATCTAACAGTGAGGAGGTTGTTTTACACCATAATTGTGCGTTCTTCGAGACCTCTGGGAAATCGGAATAGTTGGAGGGTTGTGCGCACGTAATCCAGGATAACCACACCGTCTGCTATTTACGTGGCAGATGGCCGTCCTAAGTCGGCACCGGTTGCCCATTGGTCTCGTTGGTTTATGTGTAGTCTTTTATGTTTCATGTTCCTATGTTGTGAGTTGGTGTTCCTTGTCCCTTTTGCGTCTCTTTCTGTGGGTATCTGTTCTGTGTTTTTTGCATGGGTGTTTCGGGATTTTGCTGTGGGTGCTGCAACCTAGTGTTGTTGGAGATCCCCTCCTTTCTTTCATAGTATATATGACCTATGAAAATATTTAAATAAAAAAATCACTAAAATCGGTAACAAAAAATTAAAAAATTAATATTTTATGCAAAATTTGAGTCTCAAAGTATAAATAACCTTGAACATCAAGCCAATGACCTTGAACATTTTAATTGTTCTTATGTAAAAGATATAAGTCATATCTATACATGCATACATTTTGAAAGTATTGCGAGGGGTTTGACAGTAAGTGTTTTGAATATTTTCCCTGACATGGTCGCCATAGCAATTTCTATATAGATATATTCTAAGACAGTGCATGTATTTTATTTTCGTGTTTTTATTTTCGCGCATGAACATCGACGGCGGGTGCGGCTAGCCAACAGGGGATGCTTACTCCTCCAGGACACCTGGTCCCGCCTCTAGCTTGCTAGGGGTCTGTCGATGCTCAATTTGGTGCTCTATTGGGAATGCTGTTGAGATTTTTTCGTCAGGATTTTCTTTAACTCACTTGACAGTGACGACGTGACTATATGACCGCTCCTGTCCAAACCTCTTTAGAGAAGACAGGGACCCGATCACATGTCATCTCTGAATGTCGGTCGGACTCCTCGAGTCATAATATGCACGAACTAGCCACAGCTAACAGAGCACGAACTTTATTTGGTCTATTTTCATATTCATCTGTTGGGGCCCTGCGTTTAGCTGTCTGGTTTGTGTGTCATCTTACAGTCAGGAGATTATTTTACACTGCAATTGTGCGTTCTGTGAGACCTTTCGGTAACCGGAAAAGTGGGAGAACTGTCCGCACGTAATTCGGATAACTACACTATTTGCTACTAACGGTGGCCGTTCTAAGTCGGCACCGAGTGGTCTCGTTGGTCTATGTATGGTGTTTTCTGTTTGGCGTTTTGATGTCGTATTTACTATTCCTTATTCGTTTTGTGTATCTTGCTGTATATGTCTTCTCTGTATTTTCGGACAGCCTATTCTTACATTCATAAATTTTGAATGCATTATTGAGGTTTAATACGGTGTACACATTTCTTGAAACAATACAGGATGGATATATTACTATGATATTGTCTTTTATTATGTCTATAAAAGTGAAGATAAAAGATATATGATATAAATTAGCTATTGAAATCTGACATGCAAGGTAAATCAAGTGTGATAAAATAATTTTATTTCAATTTCTTTATTGTGAAACATTCAAAAGCATTATTATCAAATACAAAACAAAAATTGAATCAACATTTGAAAAGAATCAATCAATTTCTTTGGTCAATATCCGTCGACGTTAAATTTTCTTGAAGAATATTAATACATATTTCGTTCTTTGGCATTTATTCTTTCAACATGAAAATGACAAAATCAAAATTCATTCTTTATTCGTTTAGAATCTTATCATTATTTTCTGTTGTGGATTGTTTACAATTTGTTTCTCAGTTTGGATAAGGTTTCTGTCTACTTTATCCTGACATAATAACATTTCGGACAATGGGACCTAAAATGTGCATGTTTGCTTGTCAAAAGAACAAGGATTGTATGTCCATTAACCATCATAAGGATACACTGGACTGTCAATTATTTTCCTGGAATTCCATGAATATCAGCCAATTTGAAACTAAAGACAACTGTACACACTATAACTTCCAAGGTGATCCTCTGGTAAGTGAGTTCAAGTATTTGTATCTTCTCAGAATGTAGAATTATGTTTTTTTTTTTCGAAATCTTTGTTAAATAGAATTTCGATCGTGATATTTAAGAAATGTAATATTTTTTTGTATATCGATGTATAGACCATATAATCCGCGAATTGATACGTTAAAGATTCTTAGACAAAGTGTTATTTTGATAAATATTGTTTTTTTTTTCTGTTCTAACATTTGATATGATAAAGGAAAATGATAGAAAAACGCTAAAAATGTTAAAATTTTCCCGTTTGGACATGGTGTCTATGGCAACCGATTAAAAAATACAGACTTTATTTGCAAATAAAATAGTTCAGACCTTATTTGTGTGTTTTACAGTTCAAATATTTGAGATAATAACAAAAAAAAAATCACAAAAAATGCTAATATGTGTTTACCTTTTGGACATGTGCACCATGACAACAGATTACAAAATATTATTGATTGCTTAGATATTTTCAGACAATGAGGAATTTGATTAATGTACCTTATTTAAGTGCTTTTCTCATCTAACATTTAATACAATTACAGGAACTGCCGGGAAAAGGATTAGAAAGTGTTTACTTTACGCTTTAGTACATGGTTACAATGGCAACCAATTACAGACAATGTGTAAATTTGATTAATATAACTTATTTCTGTGTTTTGTTTACTAACATTTGAGATTATTACGGGCGATGACAGGAAAATGCTTAAAATATGTACATTTTACATTTTAGGACTTGGTTACCATGGCAACCGATTATTACATACAGAATTTATTGGTTGAGTATATTCAGACAATGTGTTACCTTAAACAATATACCTTATTAACATTTGAGATGATTATAGGAAAATTACAAGAAATGCTTAAAATGTGTAAATTTTACCCTTTTTGGCGTGGTTACCATGGCAACCAATTAAAAATTCAAACTTCAATGGTTAAAAATTTTCAAACAATGTGTAACCTTGATTAGTTTACCTTATTTGTGTGTTTTACTCTTTTAAAGTTTGAGATAACGGGAAAAGAGATGAAAACGCTTGAAATGTATAATTTTTACCTTTTAAGGCAACATACAGAATTTATTGGTTTAAAATGTTTGCACATGGTGTGACCTTGATCAAAATATCTTATTTGTGTATTTTTGTTAGACATTTGTGATAATCAATGTTAACCATGTAAAATGCAGATGTTGCTATCTATGGTAACCATTTCAACATTGAATTCATTTTCTTTAAACAAAAATCACCTCTCTGAATTTTTACATGTTCTTTATGAAATGACAAATATGGATAATGACTATATCTCCACACACAGTAAAAAATCGATAATTCAGTAACTCAAAAACCGAAGGCATACAAAATCAAAATCAAAATAAAACAGGAACCAAAACAAACAAACAAAAACCTCCACCACATGAAAAGAAGCGAACTCCCTATATGGGAGTGAGACCAGATGCCCAGGAAGAGTCAGCATCTCCTGCTTGCATGCAACACCCGTCTCTTTAATTCAGTAGAATTGTCATATCCAGTTATTTCCATTTTGGAAGATAAAAGCATATTCTGTGGTTGGATGCTTCAAATTGTCTAAGACAGAACATGACCCACCATTCTGGACAATGAGACATCATAGTGTATGATGAGTTCCCCATATCGTATCCCTGATTGAGAAGCTTATTTGAAAGACGCCTAGCTCTCCGAACAAAATCTGGTACTTGCTCTGGCATAACGTATCAATTGAGATATGAACAAGCCATAAGCAGACGATGAAGGGATGTTGCTACTCAGAAAGGGAAAGTTTGTGATGCTAAAATTGAAGTCATCTCGTTTGTCATAGAGAGCCCATGTGTGACCATCAGTGTCGTAGGACAGCATTATGTCAAAATAGGATGTTGAATTATTCAACTCTATAGTTTCTATGACAGTGGGAGGGTTGTGCGCACGTAATCAATGAAAACCACACTGTCTGCTACTGACATGACAGTTCCTTTGAATTGTCATATACAGTTACTTCCATTTCGAACGATACATGTATCTGACAGTTCCTTTGAATTCTTTAAAATCCACATCTGGTTAATACCGTTTCTGTAGAACAATATTTTGGAAGTCCAGATTTTATTTCAGAGAAAAGTTTTTTGAGTAAGATCGATACAGATTTGGTTGAATATTTTGAAGAACCAGCGATGAAACGTCGTTTGTACGGATTTTTATGCATTTAAGGTAAACAATATAAGTATGGTAAATCTAAATCTAAATTATTTGTGTCAAAGCCAAAGGAAGTGAGGGTTGATTTGTGTTTATCTATCATTTCTATCATTTCTGAGACAGAAGGGTTTATTGGGGTGTAAAAAGAAGGGAGGAGATCTCCAACAAGACCCCGTTGTAGCATCAACAGTAAAACACCAAAACACCCGATGCAAAAACACAAAAGACGAGTACAGCACGAGACGGAAAAGAGACACACGACATGCAAACATCAAACACAAAAGACTACACATAAACCGACGAGACCAATGGGTAACCGGTGCCGACTTTGGACGGCCATCTGTCACGCAAGTAGCAAATGGTGTGGTTATCCTGGATTACGTGCGCACAACCCTCTCACTTCTCCAATTACCCAGAGGTCTCGAAGAACGTACAATTGTGGTGTAAAACAACCTCCTCACTGTAAGATGACATCACACAAACAAGACCGCAAAACGCAGAGGCCCCAGAGACACAGATGAATATGTAAATGGATATAAAAAGAGGGCATGCGTAATACAGTCCGTGCTCTGCCGGCTGTAGCGAGCTCATGTATGTAATCACCCGAGGAGTCCGACTGACATTCAGAGAGGACAGGTGGTCGGGGCCCTGTCTTCTCTAAAGAGGTTTGGACAGGGCCCGTCATGGAGTCCCGTCGTCACAGTCAGTCAGAGTGCAAGTCTCAAGGATGCGCTTGTACAAGACTGTAGATTGGTCAAGTACCAAGCCTAGTGTCCGTCTGGTGACATTAGGATCATATCCACGGTATAAAAAGCGTTTGATGATTCTGACGCATTTTCGATGGTTATGCTGCCTACCTTTGATCCTTTTTATTTTGTTTATCATATCACCATAAAAGACAGGTTGTGTAATACCCATAGTAATGTACTCTGTTGCATGTATAGATCCGAATTTTAAAAGAAGTTGACTGTAATTTTTGTAAAATTTCCAGAAAGTCTTAACTAGTTTATGAAAGCGGAAACCTTGACCTAAAAGTTTTTTGGTAATTTGTAAATTTCTACTGTGAAAATCCAAAATATCAGTACATGCTCTAGCGTACCGGATGAGCTGTGATATGTAAATGCCGTATGACGGTAATCTTGGAACATCACCGTCAAGCCAAGGGAAATTTACTATGTTGAATCCAAAATCATCCCTTTTGTCATATACACTTGTATGAATCTTTCCGTTTACAATTTTGATATTAAGGTCCAAAAAGGGTGTTTCTGTATTTGAAAGGTTTGCCTTGTTAAGGGTTAATTCTTGTGGATAAATTTCATTCTTATATAATTCAAAAGCAGGATTGTCAATGGTTAGAATATCATCCAGATACCTAGAAGTATTATTGAAACATTTCAGCTCATCAAATTTTCTTTGCTTTTGAATATTTTGGATAAATTCTTTTTCATAAGTGTATAAAAATAAATCTGCAACAAGAGGCGCACAGTTAGTACCCATAGGAATTCCTACAACCTGCTTGTATAGATCCTCACCAAATCTAACATAAATATTGTCCAAGAGGAAGGACAAGGCATTGCACAGGTCACTACATGTCCATGATTTGTATGATTTGTAGTCTGTCGAGGAAAAGAAACCCTTCGATTCAGATGTACAAATGTAAGTTTTTCGCTCTCGATCAAAACACCATTTAATGAGATTAGATAATCGATCATTAATTTTGTCATGAGGAAGTGTGGTGTACATATTAAAGAAGTCGTATGAAGAAATCGTATTGGCTTGGAAATTTCCAGATTTCATTTTTTCAATCAAGTATGGTTTCCAGGTGTCGAGTTTAAACCTTACTCTTTAACACGACTATCGAAATAGTACTTTTTGCAAGTAAATGTGTAGTTATTTGAGGCTTTGTCTGCTGGTGTGATCACATAATGCTCTTGTTCACAGTTGCTTGTAAGTTGTGAATTTTAGATAAAAGTAACAATCTGATGAATTTTATCCATTCAGATAGGGAATCGAGCTGTACATCCTCTTTCTTTGCCAACGTCCTATATATTCCACACACCAGTCCATGATAAATTTGAAAGTTTGGTATCATTAAAACATTTCACTTATGTTGAATTTTTACATTTTGGTAAAATATCAAAATATGGAAACTTGACTTGATACATATCAACATATTATGATCGAAATTATACGTCTCATCTAAAAGACCAAGGTATTTACATTTTCATAACAGATACAAAATTTGACTACTTGAACAATTTCGCTGTGTACACTGTACATGAAAATGGCTAATTGCATACTTATCAGAGGTCATTTTCTGGCCAAAATGTAGTGGTATGGTTATCATGGCAACTGATGGTCTTACACAAAAACAGTGGGTCAAACTTGGCCTACCTGGTGAAAATTATGAAAATATGAGACATTCCATTTCCGACCCCCTTTGAAGCTCAGAGAGAATGCCCCTCACATAAATTCACGAAGCATTTTCCCACCTCTGCCACCAGCCAGCTATTATTTGAAAGATGAACTGTCAAATAAAGATAAAAATGACACCTATTTTTGATTTCATTAGATAGAACACAGACAAATGTGACGGAGAGAAATGTGAGGAACATCATACATGCGTCGATATGCTGGATGGGACGGATTACTGTGTGAGAACAGGTACTTTTTTTTAGTTTGTTTCTGTCGAAATAAAAAAAAAACCCCAAAAAACAGGCCAAATGTGTGGTTTGCATTCATCAGTGAGTGAAATCAATAAGAAAATCTCAAGATCAGAATCTAAAAGTCAATGGACATACAAAATAACCAAGGGTACAATTGAATACAAAATAATATTCATCATGAAAATTGAAGGAAAAGTCTGAAAAGAGACGGTTATAATGAAAATAAATGATTTAAACAAGGTCATTTTCAAAAACTATTCTCATGGAAAACATCAATGAATATTCAAGAGCACTGCTAAAATGTACGGTTATAGTAAAATCTTTATCGCAACACATAGTAATTCAAGGCTATTTTTCCACTATGAAAAGTAGATAATTTGAGATTCAATGTTATCTTTTGTGGATTATCAAAATATTAATTCAGAGTTTCAAGCTAAAGGATGCCATGTTTGACAAGTTCAAATGAACTTTTTTCAATTAAGAATTTCCAAATATAGGGAAAATGCAAAAGATAAACGGGATACTTAGATTATAAATATGTTAGTATGGCTAAATTTGCTGATTTATGTGATTCAGAATGTAGTGCTCCACAGTTTGTGAATGTGATGGAATCTGCCGGTATGGATTTTGTTGGGGGTTTGAGATCATTGACGTGTGATTACGGATACGAGCTAATTTATGGAGTGACGTCACTAATCATGACGTGTAAATCTAATGGAGAATGGAATGGCACAGCAAACTGCTCAGTCGAAAGTAAGAATTTATAAGCTAAGGTAAGGAAGAAGCGGCCAAAGCTTGCCATATATGCATGGTGCCGTTTTGTCGTAATTATTTATATAATGAAGTGAGGTTTTTTTTTAATTTGGTTTTTCATAGCGTGATTTCTGCACTTATATTATTAGATCAGGACTTGTGTTACGTTATTCTACGCGAAAAAAAAAAAACTCATTTTGAAGACATTTCTATTCACTTATTTCTAACTTCTAACATTCTATTGTTGGAACCAAAATATTATATTTTACAGTATGTCCAGAACCTTTAGCGCCTAGTAATGGGATCATATTTCCCGGAGAAAACATCGTCGGATCCACACGTAACGTTCAATGTAATATTGGATATCTCAATGTAGGTGCTCCTCCTACAATTGAATGCTTCAACAACAGAACATGGACCAACTGGACCGGCTCTTGTAAGGCATGTGATGACCCTAACACCATTCCATATGCTGTTATCAGTGACGGAAACGTAACAGTAGGAAGTAATAGGACGTATGCCTGTAACATCGGTTTTGAAGAAAACGGGGAATCCCCCTTAATTACATGCAATGAATCTGCTATGTGGACCACGACTGAGTTTTCTTGTAGAGTTGTTGGTACGTGAACCATTTTAGTTTACATATACATATTATCTTATGAAACAAATTATGGAAGAAAATATGTTTATTCATTGGATGAATATGAATATGACTATAAGAATATGTGACCACTAAAATACCATGCTTGAAATCAAAAAGCAAATGAAAAATTCTATACGCAGCGCGCTAACTTGGGAGTTATCGTATTGGCTTGAAAATATCTAGATTTCATTTTGTCAACCACTTCCCCTGAATTATTAATAGACCAAAATAAATTTACATCATTCCTGTTTAGAACAGTTCCACAATATTTTGCTACGTTTTCCTTTACCTCCGTAAGTGATGATGTCATATTTCTAGACAAAATTGTAGTTGAGCAGTTGCTAGAATTAGCAATGTATCTAAATCGTCAGGAGATTTGTGCAGGTTTGGTATGCAGTATATTGTAGGAAGATCAAATTTAGAACGTGTTGTTGAATAAAGAAATTTCACTGTAATGTTTGCTCGAAATGCTGGGAACACTTTCGATATACGTATTTGTAGACTAAAGTTCCGAAACTAAAGTTGATGTATAGTAACGTTATCAAGTGATTATGGTTTTATTGGCTGCTTTATCTGCAGGAGCGAAGAATTTTTTTTAATGTAAATTACGTAAAAATATCTTTCAAATTTAGAACATGTGTTTTCAAAAAGATGAGGATTTTTGTGGAAGTTGTATATTCGAATGTCAGTCATGTCCAAAATGAGGCTTTTCCAGTCATTCAGACAATGCGATTCGACTCTTTCCGATTTACACCATCGTTTAGTATAGTTATCTAAGGCTTCCTTTAGTACTTCGCGACATTTAATAAAATATATCTTGAACATGTTGAAGGGGATTATATACTTAGGTCCTTTTTTAGCAGACCACGGAGCTGGCTGTCCTTGAAAATTGAAAAGGCACCTGTAACAATATGACCAGCTGGTTTATATAGGTATTCAGACGTTGCACATTCTCAAGAGTCAGGACTTGATTCAAGTATTTTAGGATCTGATGTTACTTTAATGTAGTTTAATACAAAATGTCTGATAGGTTTCTTATATTTGTCACAAATAAAAGGATGTTCTAAATTCTGAAAATATTGAACTTTGTACGCGATGATCCCAAAAAATATTAGAGATGTATAGAAGATCGAAACCTTTGATAATAAATGGATTTTTTATGAATCTTCCTCAAATACAGAGGTTTTTAACAACTGGATAAAGTTTATTCTGTGCGATTGCGACAATGATATTAAGTCTGAATCAATCAGTATTTTCTTAAGAATGCAACTAGTGCTTCAACCAAGAAAGATTTCAATTATACTGCTGGAACTGATGAGAGAGCATGAAATAGTTCATGCCTGTCGCCAATGCGTGCAATTATCAGGAGGTCGTTGAAGGTACGGTGTTATCTAGCTCTTTTTCAGAGTTTTTGGTTTCGTCGTCTTCCGTGAGACCTATGCTTCCGTTCAGTGTTTTGGCGGATGGAAAATTCAATAATATTAGTGGAGGCCGAGGAAATGTTTCCTTGTCCATAAAGTTGATCGTTTAAACCAAGGGGGTACGCAGTTTGAAGTTTCGTGATCAAGGCAAGCTCAGCTTGTAGTCGGCGTTTCTTAATTTCCGTTGTACTTAGATTTTTGAGTTTAGCATAAGACTGAACCGGTGTAATAGTTATATCCGTAATGGAATGGTTGTAATTAACGAAGTGATTGTAAAGGCAATGTCTTTGTTTTACGTGACGCGAGTTTCTTCTCTGATACGAATGACTTCTAATGGCCCTGTCACACCTTCACTTTTTTGGCCAACGAACGAGTAACGACCTTCAACACGCTTGCGAACGTTGAGGTTTTGTTCGAAATTTCATTAAGGGGGTTCGAGTATCGTTATTTTGACGCTGTTTGGATGGTGAAACTAACTTTATTTTTTCTCTAAACTAAAAATCTATCTTCAGATATTCTAAAATGTATAAAATATATGCATCGTGCAGGGCATCTTTAGGGTCTTATACTTGAACAAAGTCAGATACTCTCAGTGGAAAATCATATTTTGCCAAAATTTTGAGTATACCCAAGGAAAACTGAATAAAAATGAATTTAAGGTATCTTAAGTCAAATTTTCTAATGGAAAAGACTTGTTTAAGAACTGCAGGTACTTATTTTTAGCAGTAGAAGACAAGACAGTTGTAATATTTTGAGAAATAGCAATGAAATGGTAAAAAATGTCCCAATTTGCAGGCTAATATTTGATTTCAAAATATGCCAGATACTATATTCATATGCCTTTTAATTAACGGAAACCGCCTGCAAGGTACCTTTTTTGTCATTTACATGTTTTAAGGGTGAAACAATTTATAAGTATACCAAATTCTAAGGAGTTTTGACCATAACTTTTAAAGATATTTTAAATTCAAATAAAAAAATGCTATATTTTAAGCCAAAAATGGGTAAAAAACCAGCAGCCAATTTCACGAAAATTCGTAAGTATTTTCTTACGTAAACGTACTTACGTATTTCTTACGAAAATACAATTTCATGAATGCGTTCGTAATTCCATAAGAAAATTCTTAAGATTATTTTCGTAATATTTTTCGTAAGTATTCTAATGCATAGCAACGGAAGCTTCCTGTGCTTATGCGCATGCGCGATTTCTGGACCTTTGAAATCTTTTTAAACATTTTTAAATTCCAATAAATGCAGTTGCGTATCTACTATGTATGTTGTATGCATGCATTATAATCCGCAATATTAATTTTACTTTTCAATCTCTCGAAAAAGTACATTTAAGTTTCATTTAAAAATTAATTCTTGTAAGTTATTGATATGTGTTGACCATTTAGCATTGATTAAAAAATTAGACTTGCGTATGATTGACTGGTTTCATAAGGTCATTTTCAAAAAAGACATAAAAAGTAATTCTCTCTTAATATTTTGACTAGCTATCATTAAAAACAAGTAAACCGACGCCATTTTGTATTTTTTCATGCTGTACTTAAGAATTTTCGTAGAATAACTTACGAAATTCGTAAGTATTTGAAGGGTTCTTAATGACTTGCGACAACCCCGACGCAGTCGCAAAGTTACGAACAATTTTAATCGTATCTCTATACTTGCGAACTTTGGTGAAATCGAGTTTAGGAAAATTTTTATACTTACGTATGAAAATCGTTCGTAAGAATTTTCGTGAAATTGGCTGCAGTATGACAAACAAAAAGTTCTAAAAATTGAAGGATTTATTATTCAGACATGATTAAATATTTGTTAAACAAACTATTTTAAACATCTGCAATTTATAATGGCAATACAGCCATATTCTTATATATATTGGAAATTAGTGATGACGTCACGCGATACCCGAACCCAACGATCACGGCGTGTTCCCAACCACATTTAACAAGTTTACGATTTACCTGTTAACGTTCTATAACACGTTTCCAACGACCTCGCGACGTTCGTCTAACGACTTGCCAGCGACCTGCTAACGACCTGTCAGCGACCATTCTAACTGTAAGTAACTGATCGATATGGAATCAAACAACTTTTAAAACAGACTTCGAGGAGAATGGATGCCACCACGAAGAGATAAGAGGGGGGGGAGGGGAGGACGCTGACAAGTCACAGTAGACCAACATAGTCCCTCTTCTCCCTCGCCTCCTACTCCCCCACCTCATTCCGATTATGAAAGAAGGGAGGGGATCTCCAACAATTTTTGATTACGTTTGATTACTTTTTTTTCTCATCACGAATAACAATAAATTCATAATGTTGTTTCGATCATTAAGAAGAACTAGCTGTGGCTATTTTATAACTCATGGCCTGCCATTCTCAAATTATTCAATTCTTATTACTTTCTGAAACAGCAAAATCTAATTATCAGAAAACATGTCGTTAATTCTTTTATAAAAATACATTGTATAACAGATTCATTTGATACATTCACTTTATTTTTTCGTAATTTGGTTTAATATGAGGCAACGTTACTGGAGCGTGACGAATTTGACGAAAATGAAGAATTCTCGGAAAGAGAACAAAATACCGAATAAAACATGCTTTATATTTTAGAAACACATAAAGATGCACCATCCAAACAGGAAAAACAGATAAAATGTGTTTTCATACGGCGCATGCCCAAAACAAAACGCGCTTGCAGAAAGACCCCGAAGTCTCTCTTTGACGCCATAGTGATGTTTTATTCTTGTCAAGGTGTAATATCAATTTTCTTTCGATTTTTGAAAATGATCAATGTAAAAAAGAACCCCACACACATTCATATTCTTCTTTCGATTTAAACAACTCTAAAAAGCCTTAGCATTAAACAAAAGTTTAAATTAATGCACAAATCAGCGGGAATTTATTGCTACCGGAAGTGCTGGTTCTATCACTGTTTTTGTCATATCGATGACTTGAATTATCGGGAATTACAAATTGATAAAGAAAAGATAAATTTTTGAGAAGCACAAGATCTGTAAAGAATTAAGTATGGTAAGCAAAAGTTTCTTTCAATCTAATGCTAATGGGGTATGTTAACTCAGGTGATCGGTTAGAAATTTTGACTACTATAAATCTCCGCTTGGTGGGTGTCACTGCTATCAGACCAGGAGTCCCCGAGGGCACATGCAGCCAACTTCAATCAATTTCGATTGGTCGTTTCTTCAAACGCATTTGAAAATTTCTGTTTACAACATTATCTCAAATTTCTGAATTCCCGTAGCATCATATCCAAGCTATCTGACTACGTTCGGTACTAACTTCCGGTATATTTTGGACATAATCATCGTTGTCTATATTTCATTGTTTAGATTGAGGATCACTGATGAGGTTAAATACCCGAAAGGTGCATGTCTGGACCATGCTGTAAATTTATCTGCTCTCAAATGATGCTGATGAATTTGAAGATGTTTAACAATCTTAATCGAAAAAAAAAATCATCATAACAATACTTTTACAAGCAATTAGAAGGACAATTATCTACTGGTAGTTATCCTGTTAATTGAAATACTCAAGGTAGTCTGGGTTTTATTTTAACAATTTTTCTGATCTTACATGATGCTTTAAATTTGAAGATATTTAACATAAATAATAAATATTACAACGTCTTGATTAGCGATGCAATATTTGACCGCTTAAAGTTAGTGGGAAAAAGGGCGAAAATGATACGAAAAAAGGATGTCAATTTGCTAATTGTTAAAGTAAATGAAAAGAGGAATTGGTTGCTGTACCCAATGTAAAACACCCAAGCATCCCGAAAACACCGAAGGACATTCATAGCAAGAGATGCAAAGGTTTTGATAGTATAAACCCTACAGCTTCGACGCTGATTTGGCCCCGGTCAATTTTCTTTATATAAAGAGTCAGAGACTGATATCGTTATAGTGTGTTTGATTATTAAATTGAAGGCAAGTTTTAAGATATCATTAGATTCTGTAACATTTTTGTAAGATTTTCATGGGCTCTATTTTTAGAAATGCATATAAAATCAAACTGGAAGGAGTCACAACGGAGAGGTGCTTTCCGGCGAGGGGCTCAGAATGGGGACTTGTGTAATTCGCTTCTCTGTAGTGTATTGTGGATTTCTCAAAACGAATCGACGAATCCCTAAATAATTTTCATATATTTTAAAGACAGATTTGGGCTTCCAATCAGCAAAGTTTATATTAAGTTATATTAAGAATTTTTCTGAAACAATGGGACCAAAGTCCATCTGAGTGACATGTTAAAATTTCTTTATTTTCACTTTCACTTTCGTTTTCGGAGTGAAAATGGTAACAGAAAGGTATATATCATTTGGTACCAATAAAATCTACAGGAAATGATCTTTCTTTTGATATATCACTTTCTACATCAGTCAGTCATTTTCAGTCAGTAAATGACGTCAGCTTTTGGGTGTAGAACACAAGTTTTTGAGGTCAAACAGTTATGCTTTTGTAACCAAAAGGATGAAGGAACACCGAACACGATCGATATTAAAACACCATAAAAAACGATAACACATTAACCAAAGCTACAAATGACATGTAGCAACTGGTGCCGACTTAGGTCGGCTACGCGCTAGTAGCAAATGGTGTGTTCAAGTATTTTTTAAATAGTTTTTTTTCTATTGAAATATAGATTATCGTCGTTCTACTTACAAACAGAATGTGCAGAGCCCTCACCACCATCTAATGGCACAATACTACCCGGAAACAACACTGTGGGATCAACAAGGGTGGTGGAGTGTGACACTGGTTTTGCCCTGATCGGCGGTTCGCCCACAATAGAATGCCTGGTCAGTCAACAAACTTGGTCGGTCTGGACAGGATCTTGTGAAGTCTGTGGTGAGCCCGAGTCAATTCAATATGCTGTTATATCAGAAGGGGATCGGACAGTTGGAAGTATAAGGATGTACATCTGTATCACAGGTTATGAAGGCAACGGGGAATCCCCTAACATAACATGTGACGATAATGGGCTGTGGACATCATCGCTATTTTCTTGCAGCCTTATTGGTAAGTGAAACAAAGAAGGAGATCTCCAACAACACAAGGCTGCATCACCCACAGCAAAACCTCAAAACACCCAATGCATTAACACAGAGCAGACAAGCACAGGAAGAGACGCAAAAGGGACAAGGAACGTCAACGCGCAACACAGAAATATCAAACACAAAGGACTACAAATAAACCAACGAGACCAAAGGTCAACCGGTGCCGACTTAGGACGGTCATATGCCACGGAAATAGCAGAAGCAGTAGTTATTCCGGATTACGTGCACACAACCCTCCCACTTTTCCGATTACCCAGAGGTCTCGAAGGACGTACAATTGTGTTGTAAAACAACCTCCTCACTGTCAGATGACCAAACACAAACAAGACCGCAAAACGCAGGGGCCCAAGCAACACCGATAAATATGTAAATGGATATCAAAAGAGGGTATACCTAATACAATCCATGCTCTGCAGCCGCGAGCTCATGTATGTTATCACCCGAGGAAGCCGACTGACATTCAGAGAGGACAGGTGGTCGGGGCCCTGTCTTCTCCAATGAGGCTTGGACAGGGCCCGCCATGGAGTCCCGTCGTCACAGTCAATCAGAGTGCAAGTTTTAAGAATGCAATGGTACACGACTGTAGATTGGTCAAGTACCAATCCTAGTGTCCGTCTGGTGACATTATGATCATAGCCACAGTATAAAAGGCGTTTGATGATCCTGACGGATTTTCTATAGTAATGTTGGCTATCTTTGATCCTTCTTATCTTGTTAATTATGTCACCATAAGATGCAGGTTACTAAATACCTAAAGTAATATACTCTGTTGCATGTATTGATCCCAATTTCAAAAAAAGTTGACAATAATTTTTGTAAAATTTTCAGAAAGTCTTTACTAGTTTTTGAAAGCGAAAACCTTGTCCTTAAAGTTTCTTTGTAATTAGTATATTTCTACTTTGAAAATCCAAAACATCATTACATGCTCTAGCATAGCGTATGAGCTGTGAAATGTGGATACCATAGGACGGTATGCTAGGAACGTCACCGTGAAGCCAGGGGAAATTTACTATGTTGAATCCAAAGTCATCTCCAAAGCCAAATTATCCAAGAGATCCCTTCCTTCCTTTTCTTCAGAAATTTACATGAAAAACATTTCTTCGGACCTGCAGATAAAGCAGCCAACAAAACAATAGTAATTTGAAAACGTTACAACATTAAATCGGAAAGGGTCGAATCACATTCTCTGAATGACTGGAAGAACCTAATATTGGATATTACCGATATTCGAATAGATAACTTCCACAAAAATCCTCATCTTTTCGAAAATCCAAGTTCTAAATCTGAAAGATATTTTAAATCCGAATTACGCAATTTACACGAAAAATATGTCTTCGCTCCTGCAGACAAAGCAGCCAACAACACCATAATCATTTGAAAACGTTGCTACATATCAACTTTGGTTTCGGAACTTTCGTCTACAAATACTCATAACAAAAGAAATAAAAGTGTCCCTAACATTTTGAAATCTATGAAAAATCGGAAGTCAGGATTCATTACGATAAAGGAAAACGTGGCGAGCGAGACGTTTGTGAAACTGTTGTAAACAGAAATGATGTGAACTTCTTTTAGTCTATAAATAATTCAGGGGATGTGATTGACAGAATGAAATCTAGAAATTTCCTAGCCAATGCGCTTTCGTCATTCTACTTTTCTAATATGTCTAATGTTTAACGTCTTCAAATTCATCAGCATCATTTTAGAACAGATAAATTTACAGAATGGACCAGACGAAATAATGCGGAAAACTCATTATATTAATTAAAATTAATGGCGTTTTGATCGAGAGGGAAAAATATTTGTACATCTGAATCAAAGTGTTTCTTTTCGGCAAAAGACTACAATCATACAAATCATGGACATGTAGTGACCTGCTTCCTCTTGGACAACCTATATGTTAGATTTGATGAGAATCTCTACAAGTAGTTTGTTGGGGTCCCTATGTGTACTAAATATGCGCCTCTTGTCGCAGATTTATTTTTATACACTTATGAAAAAGAATTCATCAAAACTTTTCAAAACAAAAGAAAACATGATGATTTGAAATGAAAGAGGTAACTGGGTGATATTCTCACTATCGACATTTTTTGAAAAATATGAGGATGTTATCCAGGATAACCGCAACGTCTGCTACTGACGTTGCAGATAGCCGTCCCAAGTCGGCACCGATTGCCCATTGGTCTCGTTGGTTTATGTGTAGTCATCTATGACAAATATGGAAAAAAACCCATATCCCTATCAAGAATGACAAATATGGAAAAAAACCATATCCCTATAAAGAAGAACAAATTAGTTAATCGAAAAATTATCAAACCAAGGGCATACAAAACCAGGATAAAACCAGAACTAAGGCAAAGACAAATCTACCATATGAATAGAAGTGAACTCCCTGTGAAGTAGTGAGATCAGGTGCCCAGGGAGAGTGATTTGGCGTTCATTGTACAATTATCGTATCATTCTATGCGCGTCTGCTTTGCGTTTTTGTAGTGGGTGCTTTAGGGTTTTGCTGTTCGTGCTGCAATCAGTTGTTGTTGTCCCCTCCTTTTATTATCCACCAAATTGACACTGCACAGGGTGAACGTTACAAACATTGAAACATCATTTTGTACCTATATATCAAAATTGTAAATGGAGATATTCAAATGAGTGTGAATGACAAACGAGATGATTTTGGATGCAGCAAACGAAATTTCCCTTGACGTTACGATAATGTTCTTAGATTACCGTATTTACATTTTACAACTCATCCGGTACGTTACAGCATGAACCAATGTTAGATTTTCATAATAGATATTTACAGATTACAAAGAAAGTTTAAGGTCAACCTTAATGCTGTCACAAACTTATTAAGACTTTTTGGAAAACTTTACGAATTGTATTATCAGTTTCTTTTGAAATTCGGGCCAATACAAGCAACAGATAATTTACAACCTGCGTCTTATGTTGACATTATAAACAAGATAAGAAGGATCAAAGGCGGATAAAATGACCATCGAAATTGCGTCAAACTCATGAAAATCCTTTTAAACCGAGGATATGAACCTTTTGTCAACAGAGGGACACTTAGTTCGGTACTTGACCAATCTACAGTCTTGTATCAGCGAATTCTTAAGAATTGCGTACTAACGGACTGTGACGACATGACGCAATGAAGGGCCTTGTCCAGAACTAGTTAGAGAAGACATGGGCCCGACAAATGTCCTCTTTCACATTGATTGTGCGTTCTTCGAAACCTCTTGATAAGCGGAAAAGTAGGAGGTTGTGCGCAGGTGACCACACCATTTGCTCTGGCGAGGCATATACCCCCTAAGTCGGAATCGGTTGCCAGTTGGCCCCGTTGGTTTCTGTCTGGTCTTATGTGTTTGATATTTTTGTGTTGTTTTGGTGTTCCATGTCCCTTTTGCGTATCTTGCTGTGCATTTAAACTCTGTGTCGTTACATGGATTGTTTTGTGTTTTGTTGTGGGTGCTGTACCGAGTGTTGTTATAACTCGTCTTCGTTCTTTTACACACACAGATTGTGGTTCTCCCCCAAACATTGCTAGTATGACATTCGTATCCAATGGTTCCACTTGGCTTTCTACTGCCGAGTACTTTTGTAACTATGGATTTGTTGTGAGCGGAAACGGAACTATCGTCTGCTCTTCATCAGGAGAATGGTCCTCTACAGAGATCTATTGTACCGAACCTTCAACAGGTAAATTACTTCGTTTTGTTTGATATTGGTGTTCGAATGCAAAGCTTGTTCCAGTTTTCGAATAAAACACCGCTAAAGACGGTATGGCCGGATTGCAAAGTAAGTTTTTGTCACCAACTGGGTCAAGGTCAATAGGTCAAATAATACAGCATAAACTGAAAGGTTTTGTCAGAGGCAACCTACATGTATAAAATAAAGTTTCTACTGCATACAGTTCCATAGATTTTGCTTAAACCAGGAACTTTAACCAAAATCCTTAACTAGGTCAAAGTCCAAGGTCAAGGTCACTTGGTCAAATGTTACGGCATAAATTGAAAGGTCTTGTCATGGGCGAGCTTCATTAATAATATAAAGTTTCTACTGCATACAGTACCATAGATTTTGCTTAAACCAGGAACTTTAATCAAAATCTTTGAGTAGGTCAATGTCGAAGGTCAAGGTCACTAGGTCAAATGTTACGGCATAAATTGAAAGGTCTTGTCATGGGCAAGCTTCATGTATAATATAAAGTTTCTACTGCATATAGTTACATAAATTTGCCTCAACCAGAAACTTTAACCAAAATCTTTAACTAGTTAAAAGTCCAAGGTCAAGGTCACTAGGTCAAATGTTACGGCATAAATTGAAAGGTCTTGTCATGGGCAAGCTTCATGTATAATATAAAGTTTCTACTGCATATAGTTACTTAGATTTTGCCTCAACCAGAAACTTTAACCAAAATCTTTAACTAGGTCAAAGTCCAAGGTCAAGGTCACTAGGTCAAATATTATGGCATAAATTGAAAGGTCTTGTCATGGGCAAGCTTCATGTACAATATAAAGTTTCTACTGCATATAGTTACTTAGATTTTGCCTCAACCAGAAACCTTAACCAAAATGTTGACGGGAGACGGACGGACAGATGGACGGACATCGTCAATCTATAGACCGGAATTGCTTTGCAATCCGGCCAATAAAAAGGGAGATATTGGGGGAAATCTTGGGGGTGGGGGTATAAGATTATAAATCCAATGAAAAGAATGAAGACCAAGAAAAAAAAGCAAAATCCACTACATCTCCGAACATGAAACAAGTTAGAGCACAAAAGTATGTGAAAGTAAACACTCTTCATACACTGTCATTGAAAATCTTTAATGCAAAGGGATAAAAATGTTATTATATAGGAGAAAGGAGGAGTATCCAACAACTCCCAGTTGCAGCACATCGTGCTCATCGTTGTTTAAATCGTGTAACAAATTATGGTGAAACCGAATATTATTTATACCTGGGTCCGTAACTGTTCCAATTAAAATTCGAATCATTTTGACTGACTTTCTCGACTTACAAACTGAAGAAGGGATGGGTGCTGTTATGCATACTTGCTTTTCTAAAAGTGCATAATTCTTTTATGACACCGACTTTCGGCAAACCGCATAAGGTTTTATTTTTTTTTGAACGAAAAGAAAGATACGGCATACTTATGAAAAATTATGTGTTCTTCAATCTTATTATCATATCGACTTCTTTTTTTATTTCAGTCATCTTTGATTTTGAGGATGATGACCAGTACAACTTTGTTAGTCCGGGTTATGGTTATTGGTCTTTCAAATTAATGACGGTAAGTTAAAGTCTAATAGGATTAAGGTCAGGGTGGCGACTTTTCATAGAAATAAAGTAGCAGAAAGATGGATATGCCCACACGTAGAGGAACATTTCTTCGAACTATTCGGACTAAAAAATCGAAATTTGCCCGTCTCGTTTTTTGGCTATAAACATAATTTTTTGCATATTTGAACATTTTCAGCTTTTTAGAGAATACCACATCATAACTTTACATAAAGATGCAATGCATGAAATTTCAAAAATTCATATGTACCCCAATTTTTCTGGATTCTTCCAGTTTGTGTATGAATAAAAGCCTATTTTGAAAAATTCTGATGAAATAAACAGTTCTAAGGAGAGTATTTTCTTATAAATACAATTTTGCTGGTTGCAATGGCAACAACTCGTAATTTCTTTTACAGTTGCACATTTTTTTTCTACGTATAGAGCTATAGTATTGCTTTATCCTAAGGCAGTCAAACCCATGTGTACATGAATTAGTTTTTTAGCAAAATGACTATTTCTATAAATAGCACAATAATTTATGCAAAAAAATATCATTTTGACCCCCAAAAATAGAGTTTAACTCGAAGTTCGAATTTCTAATTATCTCACTTTTGAAGAGTATAATGGATAGTGTATATTCTAATGTTTGAGTCTTTAGAAACAACTCATGCGAAAATGATTTTTTCCCTATTTTCGGCGATTGAGTGTTACCAGTAAAATGTCGACTTGGAAAAATAAGGAAAGTATTTGCTTCTTACCGGCGACCGAAATGTTCTATGAAGATCATGCTTTGTTGATTATATGTATTATTTATTTAGAATGGGGAAGGCATTTTATCGCGAATATTTCCCCCACGCAAACGCCTTGACGTTATAATCGCGACATCCCTCCCGCGAAAATAGCCACGTTTACAGTACTTATATCAGTGATCCTTAAATCTAAACAATGTTATATGCCCACAAAGTGCGAAAGTTACTATTTCCAAAAAACGTACCGAAAGACGTACCAGGATGTATGGGATACGATGCTACAGGACGCACGTTTTAGAAATTTCAAGAAATTTTGATAACAGAAATTTTAGAATGCGTTGAAGAAACGATCAACCGAAATTGATCGAACTTGACTGCAAGTGCCCTCGGGGACTCCTGGTCCACCAGCATCGACACTCGCCATGTGGTATAAATGTTAAACGTCTTCAAAATGAATGGAAATAAGATGATAAGAAGGGGATTTAAATCACACAATCGTACACAGCACAGCGAGTACCACATACCAAGAAACAACCGGATAGAATGAGGAAATCCCTTTAGGCGGCCACAAACCAATGAATAGCGACTCAAACAAGGGAGTCCAATGTGGTGTGCAATCCACGAATTCGCTTCCCGAGTGATTGATGATGCAAGTTCCTTGGACGAGATTTATATTTCCATACCTCTGTTGTAGCTGTCTTAATTGATCAACCATTTACTTCATTTTCTCATCCCAGACAGAGATTTGCCCGTATTGAGACAACACTGTCTCGCATCCCCATATAATTGTCTCGAACCCCTATTTTGACGTCATAGACATTAACGTATGTTTATCAGAGATTGACGTCACAATGAGCGAGTTTTAACGAAAAACAAGCAATGTTTATTTATGAATTATGTAAAAATTATGGGTGAGAGAAAAATAACCAATCACATTTTTGTACAGGGACGGGGAAATCCCACCGTCGTATCGTGAACTGCAAATAATTGATACTCCGGTGGAATTTCCCTGTCCCTGTGCAAATAGGAGGTAAATAAATAGAATCTTAATGATCAGTGAATGAAATAAGTGAATCAGCTTTTATGGAAAATAATCAAGCAATTTGAAAAAGATACCCCGATTTCGACCATAAACTTTATAATGAGGAACAATCTAAAATAGTGAAACATAAGAATCAAACAATATAGCCAAATAGAAGCGTAATTTATCAATGTGTCAACAAAGAAAAAGTAATTCATTTGCAACGATAGCCGTTACCAGTGAATGAAAGTCAAACACGAACACCAAAATCAAACACAATCAATAGGCATACACATTCTGGAAAAAAATAAAACAGAATAAAGATAAGGAGCAGGTTACCTACAGTGAAATGAAAAAAAAACCCAGCAGAACTCACTCTCACAAGACATCAAAGAAAAAATGAAGAAACTGACGGAGATTTTTTTCTTCTCCATTTGTATCCCGGTGATATCAACAATGCCCTTTTCAATTAACTACATGTCTTTAAAGGGTCAAACAAAATCATCATATACTGGACCAACAGGTGCCTACCACGGTACAAAGTACAGATACTTCGAGGGAACAGGTCCTGAGGCCGATGATGTAGCTCGAATGGAGTCCGATTTCTACTTCAGTGGTAAGTTAATGCTAAATTGGAGAAACATAAATTACCCCGATTGTGGATAAGAAATTCTCAAAGATGGTGATCATATTTGTTTGATGGGTATTTTTAGGACTGCGCTTTTCAAAATGGAAAGTTTTTGATACCGGAATTTCAGTCGTCAGATTTATTGATACTCAATGATTAAGGTTCACTCTTTAATTTTAGAGTCTTAAGATTACATAATTTTAAAGAGCTAAGTATTTCATATGAATATTATTTCTTGAATGTACATACCATTTCATTATCAATTAGATATTATCAAAATTTTATTTCCATAGTTATTGTTTTGGCGATAATTCTAATTTGGTAATAATTGCAAAAGACACTATATATCGATGAGAAACGATGTTCGTCAATATATATACATTCAAATGGTGTGATAAAGAAATTTACAGCATATTGTAAACCCCCGGGTCTACAAATCCTGTACTCCCCGTTGTGATATTACTTAGACATTATCGTACTTCGAATAGAAAGTCCTGGTTTAGGTTTACGGTTTATTAACATACGAAAGTAACATATTGGTTATAACAGTATGAGAATCGTTCTACGAGTGTGTATTCGATATTCTAACATACAAATTCATGCACACAGTATATATATGGAATCAGGGATAATTCACTATCATATTGAAATCGCCGTCTTATTTGGAATCCAGATGTATAAACAAAGTTGCCTAAACTTAGAACAAATCTTCGCCATTTGTCTATTGCGCCAGAAAGTTGACAGGCGGGTTACTATATCTTCTGATGCTGTTAATTGACCTATGGACACCTCGTCTTGACAGAAGTAGGGTTACATAGGGGCAGGAATGACAATCATTTTTATTACATCAGTTTAGCACGTGATCGTTTGAAATTAGAGTTTCTTCTCCTAGACATTTGTACGATTGGGGATATCCCATATACAAAATAAATTGAAATTTAGATCAAAATAAGTAATTTGCATAATTATTGAGGGGGAGAGGCCATATAGTTACAATATTTTCATTTTCTTTCAGCTGAAGTGCACTGTATAGATTTCTTCTATAGCATGTATGGGGAGGACATTGGAACAATGAGAATCAAGTACCTTGGGTACGGCTCATATTTAGAGACTCTCCTTTGGAGTGACACAGGTGACAAGCAAGAGCCAACCTGGTTTAAGGCCAATGTCACAGTCAATGTTACAAAGAAATTCAAGGTAAATAGAAAGATACTGAGTACAAACATATTAGAAAGACTATACATGAATGACAACACATTGCATATGGATAAATTACATTCGCTCAATCGGTAAATGAAAGTCAAACACAGAACGTTAAGTCAAAATCGAATAATAAAAGTGAGGGTACATACAGAGCCTTCAGAAGTACAAATTTAACTAATCACAACAACCGAAATATTTTGCAGAGGTGTCAATGTCAATCCTCAATGAGATGATATCAGGTGCTCGGAGTGAGATAGCATCTACTTTCTGTTGGCAACATCAGTCACTTATTGATGACAAATATGGATAATGACCATATCCCTGTATAAAGTAAAAGGAATCGATAATTCAGAAAATCAGAAACCGAAGGCATACAAAATCAGGATGAAACAGAAACCAAAGCGAACAAACAAAAACCTCCACCATATGAAAAGAAGCGAACTCCCGATATAGGAGTGAGGCCAGGTGTCCAGGAAGAGTAAGCATCTCCTGCTTGCATGTAACACCCGCCGCTTCAATTCGATAGAACTGTCACATCCGGTTACTTCCATTTCGGAAGACATAGAGTACAATCTTTGGTTGGATGGCTCAAATGGCTTATGATAGAATATCATCCACTATTCTGGAGCGTGGGACATCATAGTGTATGACGAGTTCCCCATATCGACCGTAGTCGGTCACAAACATATCCCTGACTGAGAAGCTTATCTGAAAGACGCCTAGCTCTCAGAACAAAATCCGTATATTTGGTACTTGCTCTGGCATAGCGTATCAGCTGAGATATGAACACACCATAAGCAGGCGATGAAGGGATGTTGCTTCTCAGAAAAGGAAACTTTGTAATGCTAAAATTGAAGTCGTCACGTTTGTCATAGAGTGAGGTGTTCATGTGACCATCAGTGTCGTGGGACAACATTATGTCTAAATAGGATGCTGAATTATTTGTCTCTGTAGTTTCTTTGACTTCAAGCTCCGAAGGATAGATACTGCTGAGGTTATCCGCGAATTTTGGATTATTGATGGACAACAATCGTCTATGTATCTGTAAGTGAAGTTGAAGTCAGAAGCTAAGTATATTTTCCCTTCAGAGACCGAAGATTGAATGAATCAGCTTCGTACGAGTAAAGGAAAATATCGGCAAGAAGTGGGGCACAATTGATCCCTATTGGAATTCCGACCATTTGCTGTAAGACCATTCCTCCAAACACCACAAAAATGTTGTCGATCAGAATGTTTAACATCTGAATGATATCTATTTCTGTGTACTTATTTTCAGAATCGGACTTTTCTTTTACAAAGTAGGTTTTGTCAAAGTTAACAAAGAAAAAATGTATTTGCGATTGCCGTTCTTACCTGTAAACGCATTACTTATAATTTTTGCGAGTCTTTCTTTCAATTTAGAATATGAGATTGTAGTGTAAAGTGTCGAAAAATCAAGGGCTTTGATCGAATGGACTCTACTAAAATGAGTGAATTTCAGATGTTCAAAAAGTTCCTTCGAATTCTTTAAAATCAAAATCTTGTTGATACCACTGCGAGAATGTACTGTCGAACAATATTGTTGAAGCCCAAATTCGATTTCAGATAAGACTTTGGTGAGTAAGATCGGTACAGATTTGGTAGAACATTTTGAGGAACCAGCGATGCATGAAACGTTGTTTGTACGGATTCTTATGCATTTTAGGTATGCAGTATAAGTATGGCAAATCTAAATCTAAATTGTTAGTGTTGAAGCCAAAGGAAGCAAGAGCTGATTTTTGATTATCTATTATTTTAGAGGCAAGGTTTATTGGTGTGTAAGTGGGATTTCCAGGTGTCTAATTTAAACCCAACTCTTTAACTAGACTGTCGAAATAGTACTTTTTGCAAGTAAATGTGTAATTATTTTAGGCTTTGTCTGCTGGTGTAATGACATAATGTTATTGGAGGTAGGTAAGCTCTGTGATAACATCAGGGTTTTTAACGATAGACTCGAATCCGGTAATCACAGTTGATTTTAATCGGTAAATGCTAGATAAAAGTAACCTTCTGATGTATTTTATCCATTCGGAAAGCGTGTCGAGCTGTACATGCTCTTTCTTTGCCCAACGTCTTGCATATTCCTCACAAGAGTCCATGATAATTTTGACAATTTGGTTCCATGTAAAGGACTTACTTTCTCTGTATTTGGGACACTTCTCGCAACTTGTCGTTCTTGACTATACTAAGGTCACCAGTAATAATGTGTCCACAAGGAGAGTAGTTGAAGAAAGGAGGGGATCTCCAACAACACTAGGTTGCAGCACCCACAGCAAAACCCCAAAACACCCTTTGCAAAAAACACAGAACAGACACCCACAGAATGAGACGCAAAAGGGACAAGGAACACCAACTCTCACCATAGAAACATTAAACACAAAAGACCACACATAAACCAACGAGACCAATGGGCAACCGATGCCGAATTAGGACGGCCATCTGCCACGTTAGTAGCAGATGGTGTGGTTATCCTGGATTACGTGCGCACAACCCTCCAACTATTCCGATTTCCAAGAGGTCTCGAAGAACGAATATTGGTGTAAAACAACCTCCTCACTGTTAGATGACCACACAAACAAGACCGTAAAACACAGGGGTCCAAGCAACACAGATGAATATGTAAATGAATATAAAAAGAGGACGTGATTAATACAGTCCGTGCTCTGCCGGCTGTAGCGAGCTCATATATGTTATCACCCGAGGAGTCCGACTGACATTCAGAGAGGACAGGTGGTCGGGACCCTGTCTTCTCTAAAGAGGCTTGGACAGGGCCCGTCATGGAGTCCCGTCGTCACAGTCAGTCAGAGTGCAAGTCTAAACAGCAATTCTCTATGAGAACCAAAGAATTTCATGACATTTTGGCACGGCATTTCATGGATTTTTGAGATTTGTGGTATGGAAGTTTAATATGAAGTACTAATATGCAAATCGACCCCGTTTTTTTCAAAAATGTTGTCGTTGCCATGTTAACCATGTCTGATCATGAAGTTTCAAAGATCAGGAAATTTCATAGGACGAGGCATATTTGTAGGCTTCCTTACCATGGAAAAGGATTCATGTTTTGTCTGAAATGACTTTGATTATTTTTATTTCAATCCTTTTTATTATACATATTTGTAAAGTTTTTTACATTAATCTCGGACGCCTTTTGTATACAAGATGAAATATTGGGCCAAAATGGGGTATCAAAATGCTCTTTTTTGGGCATTAAAAGACCCCGTTTTGCATGTTTTTACTTTTTTACAAGGCTGAAAATTTCACAAAAGCACTCATTTTTCAAGTTCAAAATCTAGTTATCCAATGAGTATCATCTTTGAACTATACATAAACGTAAAAATTTGTTTGGGTAAATTTGTCCTTTTATATGCAAACCAGCTTCAAATTTGGTTGCTATGGCAACAATAGGCTGAAAGGTTTCGATACGACGATTTTATACTAAATCTTTATTAAACTATCCATGCATGATATTGGAACAGAAGTTCATATATACATCTATCAGAGAAGTTTGAATGTAAAGATGACCTTGAAAATATTTCAAGGTCACCCACTGCATTTCCAAGGTCATTAAACTTTAAGTGACCAGATTTGAAGAAAAACCTATATTTTCTTGTTTTTTGACAGAAAAAAATTCCAATTGAATCATTACAGAACAATAAATTCTAAGATTTTTGTTTCTTATATCCATAAGCTTTCATAATAAATATGACCTATGAAAATATTCAAATAGAATTTCATTAAAATTGATAACAAAAAATTGAAAAATTCAATATTTTTTGAAATATTTGAGTCTCAAAGTAGAAATGACCTTGAACTTCAAGTAAATGACCTTGAACATTTTAATTGTTAACAGCTATTCTCTGTAAGAACCAAACAATTTCAAGACATGTTTGCACGGCATGTTATGGATTTTTGAGTTCAATATGAAGTACTAGTATGTAAATCAACCCCATTTTTTTTTTCAAAAAGGTTGTCGTTGCCATGGTGACCGTGTCTGAAGTTTCAAAAATCGGGAAAATCTATAGGACGAGGCATATTTGTGAGCTTCGTTACCAAGGAAACAGGAACTTTTTAAATCTAAAATTGCTTTGATTATTTTCTTTTAATCCTTATCATTATACATATTTGTAAAATGTTTTACATTCATCTCGGATACCTTTTGTATAAAAGATGAAAAATGGGGCTAAAACAGGGTATCAAAAGGCTCTGTTTTGGGTACTTAAAGACCCTTTTTTGCATGTTTTAACTGTTTGACAAGGTTGTAAATTTCATAAAAGCACCAATTTTTGAAGTTCAAATTCTAGTTATCCAATTAGTATCATCTTTGAACTATACATTAATACAAAAAATTAACTGGGCTATTTGTCCTTTTATATGCAAAGCAGCATGAAATTTAGTTGCTATGGCAACAACCGGCTGAAAGGTTTCCATACGATGAATTTAAACACAACCTCTATCAAACTATCTACGCATGATATTGGAACAGAAGTTCATGTATACATCCGTCAAAGGCGTTTTAATATAAAAATGACCTTGAAAATATTTCAAGGTCACCCACTGAATTTCCAAGGTCATTAAACTTTAAATGACCAGATTTGTCGAAATATCCCGATTTTTCATAAAATGAAGGTGCCAATATTTTAGAAACCTTGAAATATTGAACTTAATAGTTATTTGCCATAAAATGATTAAACTATCACTAATTTCTTAGAACTATTGATAACGTTTCTTTACAACTTCGAATATCTCAATTCTTGGTGAGTATTTTGATAAAAAAGGGACGAAATTTTTTTCTTGTTTTTTTTTACGAAAAAATATCTTCCTATTAAATTGCTCCAGTTCAATAAATTCTAAGATAATTCTTTTTTATATTCATGTGATTTCATAATAACTATGACCTATGAAAATCTTCAAATAAAAAATAATTAAAATCGGTAACAAAAAATTTAAAAAATCAATATTTTATGTAAAATTTGAGTCTCAAAGTATAAATGACCTTGAACATCAAGCCAATGACCTTGAACATTTTAAGTTCTTATGTAAAAGATTTAAGTCATATCTATACATACATACATTTTGACAATCTTATGTAACTCTATAGAGGAATAAAACTAATTTCAAAGATAATATGAAACAAGCAAAAAGGTCTAATGTTGCCATGGCAACGGTCATTGACGACAGAATTTAGGTAAAACTCTTAAACAGCCTACTCCAATTTGTCGTTCATCTATTTGTCATTAAACATATATTTCCTTTGATGAAAATTACTGGTCTCCTATTGGTGCCATTTGTGATATTTCAGATTGAAAATGGTCAAAAACACACTTAATTGGCCCTTATTTTCACCTAATTTTTTCGCTTCATTTTGGCTTGATACAATAAATTAAGTGAAAGGATTAAGTCGTATCTATCCATGTATACATTTTTGACAATCATACGTAACTCTTAAGAGAAACAAGCAAACAGGTCTAATGTTGCCATAGGAACGGTTTTTGATGACAGAATTGAGGTAAAAATCCTAATTAGCCCACTCTAATTTTTCATTCTTTTTATGTGTCAATAAACATATATTTTCTTTGATGAAAATCACTGGTCTCCTATTGGTGCGTTTTTTGATATTTCAGATTGAAAATGGCCAAAAACATACTAAATTGGCCCTTATTTTGACCTCTATTTTTCGCTTCATTTTAACTGATTTTGGATTAATACAATAAGCGTCCTGGAATATATATCACATAACTAACTGTATCAAGTAAGAATTGAAGTTAGGAAGAACAAATTTTGTAAAAATGAACAAAATGTTATAGTGGTATTCATGGCAACACAGTATCGGAAGCTGGTTTATTTCATGGTCTTAAAAGTGCTATAAATAGAGTGACCTCGTTACCCTGGCAACCAGTGGTCACATATAACGAAAAGTATTATTTCTTAATCCTCAGTGCATCATATATACCCGTTATACTGATAATCATCAAAATCCATGACATGCCGTGCCGCTTGATTTTGGTCCTTACAGAGAATGGCTATTAAGAATGCGCTCGTACAAGACTGTAGATTGGTCAAGTACCAAGCTCAGTGTCCGTCTGGTGACATTAGGATCATATCCACGGTATAATAAGCGTTTGATGACTCTGACGCATTTTCGATAGTTATGTTGTCTACCTTTGATCCTTCTTATTTTGTTAATTATGTCACCATATAATGCAGGTTGTGAAATACCAAAAGTAATATACTCTGTCGCTTTTATGGGTCCGAATTTCAAAAGAAGTTGATTATAATTTTTGTAACATTTCCAGAAAGTCTTTACTAGTTTGTGAAAGCGAAAACCTTGTCCTAAAAGTTTATTTGTCATTTGTAAATTTCTACTAAGAAAAACAAAACATCAGTTCATGCTCTAGCATACCGGATGAGCTGTATAATGTAGATACCGTATGACGGTAATCTAGGAACATCACCGTCAAGCCAGCGGAAATTTACTATGTTGAATCCAAAATCATTTCGTTTATCATACACACTTGTATGAATTTCTCCATTGACAATTATGATAATTAGGTCCAAAAATAGTGCTTCTGTGTCTGTAACGTTTGCCTTGTTTAGAGTCAATTTTTGTGGATAAATAACATTTTTTTCTTTTCAAAAACAGGATTATCGATAGTTAGAATATCATCCAGGTACCTAGAAGTACCAATGAAACATTTCACATCATCATGTTTTCTTTGCTTTTGAAGATTTTGACTAAATTCTTTTTCATATGTGTATAAAAATAAATCTGCAACAAAAGGCTTACAATTTGTACCCATAGGAATCCCTACAACCTGCTTGTAGAGATTCCCACCAAATCTTACATAAATGTTGTCCAAGAGAAAGGACAAGCCACTACACAGTTCGCTACATGTCCATGATTTGTATTCTGTGGCGGAAAAGAAACCCTTTGATTCAGATGTACAAATAAAAGTTTTTCCCTCTCGATTATAGCACCATTTAATGAGTTTGGACAATTGATCATTAATCTTGTCGTGAGGAAGCGTGGTGTTCATATTTGAAAAGTCGTATTGGCTAGAAAATTCCTTGATTTCATTTTGTCAATCACATCCCCTGAATTTTTAATAGACCAAAATAAATTTACATCATTCCTGTTCAGAACAGTTTCGCAATATTTTGCAACATGTTCCTTCACCGCCGTGAGGGTTGACGTCAGATTTCTAGACAAACATGTAGTTGAGCAATTGCTGGAATTAGCAATGTATCTTAATTTGTAAGGAGATCTGTGCAGTTTTGGTATGCAGTATATTGTAGGAAGATCCAATTTAGAAATTGGGATGTTGAGTGAAGACATTTCACTGTTATATTTGATCAAATGTTGGGTACACTTCCATTGCTTTTGATATAAGTATTTGTAGACGAAAGTTCCGAAACTAAAGTAGATATATAGTAACGTTTTCATATGATTATGGTGTTGTTGGCTGCTTTATCTGCAGGAGCGAAGACAAATTTTTCATGTAAATTACGTAATATGAAATCCGATGAAGAACATTCACAAGGAAGTGGATGTAGTGAGGGATTACTTCAATCAATCGTATTAGCTCGAAAAACTCTCGTTCACTCTCTGGTTCCATCACGTCTTGACTATGGGAATGCACTTTTATACAACGTTACGAGTGCAATACAAACTCTTGGTTTACGTCTTTAAAGCACTCCGTGGTTTAGCGCCGGGTTATCTGTCTGAGCTTGTCCATGAATATAGACCTCCGAGGTCACTTCGGTCGGACTCGTCAAATCAGTTGGTTGTTCCGTGAGTGCGAACAAAAAGATACGGCGATCGCAGATTTGACATGGTAGCACCATCTCTCTGGAATGAACTTCCAGCATTTTTACGAAAAATAGACAAACTTGATGCGGTTAAAGCTGAACTCAAAACCCACCTTTTTAAAAAGGCCTATCTGTGACTGTGATTTTACTTAATGTTTTGTTCTTTTGAATGACTAAATAAGACTGACTCTTCTCATATACCATTATTTGTTTTAAATGTTTTTTAAGCAATTATCATGTTTATTGCAATTATTGTGTAAAGCGCTTTAGAGTTTTTTTTAAGATAAGGCGCTATATAAGTCATTATTATTATTATTATCAATACACTGCAAGAATTGTTTGTAATTGTAAATTTTAGACGCAACTTTTGGTGTGTAGCTATAGGAAATACAAGGAGTTTCTTTTCTTTTGAAATATGGAGGGATTTTTTCTGTGACTGTTTTGTGATTCAAATTTGACAAAGATTCAATTTATCAATACCTTTGTTTGCAAATCTTACTTTAATGAAAGGACAGTTTGTTTTCTCCTCTGATTTATCTGATCTAACTGCTCGAAATAAACGAAAAGTAGAAATGTCCAAGAAGACTCCTTGTAGTCTGTATTCTGAGGATCGTGTGTCGGTAAATGTGAGGTCATTCGTAGATTTCGTGTAACTTCCGTAAAGGAACTGAGTATAATTTGATACCAATATAACGCAGGCCTAGAGGCTCATTCAAAAATGGAACCAAGCAATCGAAGGAGAAACTATGTATCTCAAGCCTATTATATTCACGAATGCCATGACTTCGAGGTCTTCTTTGTGGTCTGTTGAACAAGCTAGTCACATTTACCGATTGACAACCGGGACTTGTTAAGTTTCCTATGCTGCTGATATTATCGTTGCACTCCTAGGGTGCTGCAGTGTTAAGATTTTTTTATCGTCTGTTGCGACGGAAAGGGTGTGCTCAAATTGGGTTTGTTAATGGGGTGATATATTTTCTCCAGGATTCTGACTCTTACAGATAAAACAGAACGGCCTGGCTAAAATGCCGATAAAGAAGTTGACTTTCTTTATAATTTATTCTTGATCGATGTCCTGACATTCTAGTTCGTAGCTGACCTTTGGTTTCACCCACATTAATCAATTCACAAAGTGAGCACTATATTCCGTAGACAACATTAGATGTCTTACAGTTTAGGTTTTCAAAACTATGCGTGCTAAATGTTTGTTTTGTGAGATTACTTGAGAATGAAGTGTCTGTTATGAGGATGTTACAAGTTTTGCAGTTCTTCGCACTTAGAAATTGAGCAATCGCTTGGTGAAAATTGGTGCTCTTTTAGTATAGCGACCACTTCAATCTTACAGGGCTTGATTTTAATGTACCCATATGCATGTTTATACAAAAACTCATGGTTGCTACTTACTACAAATGTTTCGTCTCTAATGTCATGTAAACATGCGACGCCCAAGCCACTTTGTAGGTCTCCTGAGGACTATCCATTTAAGCAAAAGACTGCTCGACAAGTGCCCTCGGGGACAAATTGTCCACCAGCAGTGACACATGAAAAGTGGTAAAAATGACAAATATGGATAATGACGATATCCATGATTACAGCACAAAATCGATAATTCAGAAAATCAGAAACCGAAGGCATACAAAATCAGGATAAAACAGGAACCAAAGCAAACAAACAAAAACCTCTATCATATGAAAAGAAGCGAAATCCCGATATGGGAGTGAGACCAGGTGCCAAGGAAGAGTTAGCATCTCCTGCTTTCATGTAATACCCGGAACCAAATGTCTCAAATTCAGTGTGTTCGATACTTCTTTCCTTAATCTTTAAGCAGTTTGAAAACGAAAAATCGTGGTGTCTTTATTTTTTGGTGTGTCGTCTAAAACATGCAGTGACAAAAAGTCAAGTGAGATGTATTGTTTGAGATCCAATAGCTACAAAATACCTTATTTATCAAGAGCATTCTCAATAGAGCACCAAATTGAGCATCCACATCCCATAGCAAGGTAGAGGTTGGACAAGGTGCCCGGGAGGAGTAAGCATCCCCTGTTTGGCTAGCCACATCCGCTGTCTATGTTTCATTTCTATTCTATACACGTTGCAAAATACGAATTCGTATTTTTCAATTTGTAAAGAATTGAAATTTTTGAATAGGGTGAAGGTTTCCCTCATTTCGTTCGTGAACATCGGCAGCGGGTGCGGCTAGCCAAACAGGGGATGCTTTCTCCTCCCGGGCACCTGGTCCCACCTCTAGCTTACTAGGGGTCTGTCGATGCTTAACTATGTGCTCTATTGTAAGTTCTGTTGAGATTATCGTCAGGATCTTCTTTAACTCATTTATGTCACATTTATGCCCTTTGTCGTCTGGAGCTCTTAAAAACGATCCCCGCGAGGGGTTTGACAGTAAGTGTTTTGGATATATTTCCCTGAAATATTCCCCACAGCACTTTCTATATAGAAATTACGTCAGACAGTGCATTAATTATATATGTTTTCATTTTCGTGCTTAAACATCGACGACGGGTGCGGCTAGCCAACAGGGGATGCATACTCCTTCCGGGCACCTGGCCCTACCTCTAGCTTAGTAGGGGTCCGTCGATGCTTAACTATGTGCTCTATTGTGAGTGCAGTTGAGATTATCGTCAGGATCTTCTTTAACTCATTTGAAATAGCAGATGATACAAGAATTCATTATATTAAGCAGACTTTTAAATACATGGATATGCATTTTTAATCACAGTGTACGTCTTTTGTTTACTTACTTTTTTAATAGCACCTTACACAACGAATTACATTTTACAATAGAGATTATTGAGTGTAATGTCTTGATACAGTTACATTTATAACGAAATACCTTCTCTGAATCATTTCCATATATTCAGAATATATTAAGGTAGTTTCCCTATCCTTGTTTCTGATTCAAGGTCATGATATTACGGTCTTTCGATTTCTTTTTCAATTAATACATTTAGTACAATTGGTACATTGAGTGGCTTGACCTATAAAAAATCCCCTTCGTACACTGGACTCCGAATAGATGTTTCATTAGATTAATAGAATCTATCCCCAGATGTGATCAGGGACAAGGAAATCAAACCCGAGTGTCAAGGATTTGCTTGTACCACGGCGAAGCTTTCTGAGTCGTAGTCAAAAGCTAATCCTTGAAACGAGGGTTGAATTTCCGTTTCTTCTCCAGTTTTGCTCGTACCCTGTGAAACAGCCTATGTGAGACACATAAGTTGTCTCAAAGGCTCAAATTGACCAATGATTAAAGAGAATCTTGTTATGACGTCACAGTAACGTCGTCAGTAAACATGGCGTTAGATGGCATAAACGTTGCTTAAATTCCATTTTTCTTCTGTTTCATGGAAGATGAAATAGATTCCATCACTTTCTAAAGAGTGAGACATAAAATATTTACACTCGTGACATAAATTCTTCATCTTTTCCCTCGTTTCGCTACGCTCCAGTCGGAACTAGACGAAATTTCCATCACTCGTGTTAATTTCCATGTCTCACTCAGTAAAACATATTAGTCCCTGATGACATCTGGGGATTTATTATTTTTCTCTCACTGCCTAAAAGAGCTCAAAAATGAATTTTTATGTATTCGTTTTTCTAAATATTATGATCGGCTAAAGCAGCAATCATATATGGCGTCACAATGACGTTACAGTTTAAAGCACTTCCGAAATGAGCTTATCGCATCCTGCAGGGTGAGACTATACATATTTGCCAAAATGCCGTCATGTGGGATGAGAAAAGCCCTCCCGAGGGGTCTGGTTTCTGGTCAGGGAACGAGGCTTGTCGAGTTCCTTGACCAGGAACCAGACCCCAAGTGTGGGCTTCTCTCATCCTACATGACAAACATATGGTTGATCGTTTTTCTCCCATTTCTAGGGACCTTTCTTGAAATTCCATGAAATCGTCAACTTTATCGAATTCGTTTTCAGCGCCCTCAAAAATGGTTTATTCTATAAGAATAAACCGTAGTCCTGAGCCTTTAGAATGTAAAAAAAAGTTTTAAAACGACGATTATGATGTTTTTGTTTCTCAACTGATACGGTACGCCAGGGCATGTTCCAAATATGAAGATTTCATCATAAGAGCCAGACGGCTTGCAAGTAAGCAACTTGTTCAGGCACAACGGCTAAAATTATCATTGAGGAAGTGGGGAAATAATAAAAGCATATGAGATCCCCCTTTCAAGAATGATCAGTGACATTCTACATTTTGATTGAATGACTGTCATCATCACCAAACAAGACATACTTACCTGATATGTACACCAAAATGTACATTGAGACAATCACCGAATTTGACAGGTTTCCATGGAACTGTTGCGACGGGTGTTGCATGCAATCAGGAGACGATGACTCTCCCCGGGTACCTGGTCTCACTTCGGAATTTTGTTCATTCCGAGGTTCGCAATTGTTCCTGTGGAAAATCTAATGATTTTGCCTTGTCTTCTCGACTATGAGACTGAATAACTGATGGGTACTTTTGTAATGTTTATTTTCATTGAGACGTCGCCGCTTTAGGTGCAAAAATAATGACGTCACAATGGGATAATAACGACATCAAATGTCACGCGAGGGCATGTGGGATACGATGAACCTACATGATGCGTCGCTATTGGCAAACTTTATCCCAAATGGGGACAAATGGGAGAAAATATTTTTCCTGACACCTAATTTCGCAGAAAAATACTCTCAAGAGAGTGAAAAGGTTGTCCACCAAGTTTCTATGATGCTTTGTTATTGTCTCCGTTTATAACTTCATAACTTTTTTGAACACTAAGATTATGAGCAGACGAGTTATGTTTATTTCAGTAGGATACGTTCCGCTGTGGAACTCCTTCCTATCTTTATTTTGATTTATACTTTTGAAGAATGTGTAATGCCTATGGGCTGTAATTTTTGGAGTCTGACTGAGGGTTTTCTCTTTGACTTCCATTGGCTGATTCACTCGAACGTTCTTAACATGTCCGTCATTAAATCGAAAAAAGGAAGTGTACTTATAAAACATAAATCTAGTTTAACCGTATACAATTCACCTTCAAACAGCGACACGACTGTCAATAAAGTTAATCATTTCTTGTAGTTTTCGTAGCTTGCGTTCATACATTCACATTGAATTTAAGGTATTCAACCCCTAAATTGCATTTCAAAAATAAATACCTGAGATAAGAAATTTCGTTCTCTTCGAAAAAAATGCTACATATACTTTTCTAGCTCATTTCTCATACCGTCATCTCGAGGATTCCCGATTATGAAATAATCGGCATTTGACGGGAACTTATGAAAATGTGTATGAATTTTGAATGAAAGAATTCTATTAGGGTGCGGGATACTTAAGGACCCGAAACAAATCACATAACCGATGTTACCGTTCAACCCTTTTCGCATTTTCCACATTATAAAAAAAAAACATTGTGCAATCTTAATTCTATTCTTTTTAACAAGCATGACATTCTCACGAATGGGTTGTTCTAAATTACATGTATGTGTATTAAATGAAAACTTAGCGAAAGGTGATATAACATTGCATGTTACGTAATATAGTGCATAAAGATTTATTTTAATCTATTTAGACAAAATTGTAATTGAAAATTAGTATGAAAGATATCATAGTTGTTAATATGACGATTAGCATTAATTTAGTATATGCATGTTCATGAAAAAATTAAGATGTCATTTCAGTTCTATTTAATTACAGCTGATTGTTGAAGCCACAAGAGGAGGATCCGGTTATAAATCTGATGCGGCTATAGACTACATAAGACTGTTTGACGCTGCATGCTAAAACATTTCTTGATTTTGTTGCTTGGACTTATTAGCGTCCACGCCGAAATAAGAAAGTTGATGGCCGGATGCTGGAGAGAATAAGCGCAATGCATTGTGGGAAGAGTAATCGCATGTGTTACGTATATCGTGAACTTTGTACCACTCTAGCTCGAAAAACTTTCATATCAAATTAAGTTGAATACACATTTCTCAAACAAGAGTAAATTTTATCGTTTCGCAAATGTAGTGCACATGCGTTATTTAAAGCAGCACGTTCCGACTTCAGACGAAAATATGCTTTATAAAAAAAGATAAAGGGCAAATCTCTATTTTTTTGGATGGTAGAAGTTATTAACTTTCCGTTAATACCAAAATTGTTAACCAAAGGTCCTTAATGTTATCATAGTAAATGAATTTAAAAACGAAATTTTTCAGCGCCACAAAAATTGCCCATGTTTGGGATAGACCTGCCCTCACGCGTGCGCGATACGTCTCGTCGTGTTGTACAAATCAAAACAAACATGGCGAGTAGCGTACACTCTCAATCGATATACTAATACTCGGTTTTGGAAAGAGAAAGAAATTAAAGGAAGACAGAATGTGAAAGAGCAATATTGAAAGTATACATTAGAGACCAAATGGATATATAACATTCGGTAAAAAATGAGTTAAATCTCGTCACACGCCACGAAGGAGCTGATATTTTGCTGGACATGTAAGTCAGATTAGATATAATCGGTCCTAAATCGTTTGCTACACATTTTGTTATCGTTACTGTTTGTAATGCTATATGAAAGAAACATACGATGTCTATTTCACCTCTCGTTGTTTAGAATAATCATCGAAATAGCCTACTAAATCGGTATATGTATCTAATCACTTTGTTCCTCGGAGCTCTCCTACTCATTAATTGCTACAGCTGAAATTCAGAACGCCCGTATCTCTCTAACAGGAGAGGTATCGGATTTGATACTTGATACACCGATGAATGACCATAATATGGAACAATCTATGTTAAGATATATGTATTACAAATATCAACCCATTTACAACCCGAAGTCGGAATATGCTGCTTTAATTTCCATTGTTCTTTTCACGAAATGAATATTCTGATTAGCTAAGAAATTTTGTTGATACTTCGATCAACAAATTTTTCACGGAAGTCTATTTATAGCACTATTTTAAGAACCGGGGGTTCCTCAAACACGAATAAACTCGTTGCTGAAAATACAATTGTTGATGTTTGCTTAACATTTCAAGGGTACTATTTCTTTTCTACTTACTAAAACATTAATTGTGCATGTAGGATTTGCTCAAACTGGTCCTTATTCCAAAGATATAGAGAGACGCGCTACGCGCAGCTGGTGCAGTTTTATGTCCAATTTTTCGGTTGATACCTGCATCAACTGAAAAAAAAATAAAATCAATGTCTTAAATAATATGCACTAGGTGAATTTATTCAGACATGCAGAAAAAATCAAATAGTTTGACACCATAGATCCAATTACTGTATATCCTATATATATATTTAATCTATCCTATCGTGTGTCCCGACGAAGTGACGTGTTAAACACGTTTTTATGCTGTTTATATCTTTTTGTTTCAAGTGACGTACATTGCCCTTTATTGCATGGATCCGACATTGACTGAATAGTGAACGTTTTTTAACCCCCTTTGTGCTTTATTCAATATATCCTATATATATTTTCAAAATATCTATTTACAACAAAAGTGCAATGTAATAAACCTCATGCAGATGTGTCCAACAAACCAGAATCATTTTGTTTTACTAATCTGTTATATTTCGAGATGGCAAATATGTCATGAAATGTAAATCATGTAAATTAATATTCGGAGCAAGCACAGCTAATAAGTATTTGATATGTATAGTTTTCTTAGAGATTCAAACTGCCACATCCAAAATCTTCAATTATCTCCCTGAGATCAAGAAAATATTTGAGAGCCGGGGCATCGAGTTTGATAAATGATCTGTAAATTAATGCAAATTTTCAATGTTGTACCAGCATCACCAACAAATCCATTGTTTTTAACAAAACTCTCTAATCAAAGCAATTTTTAAATTATATATCCAGTATTCACTTCCATGTATATATATGTTTGTTTTATACCACGATTGTTCGTTCTTCGAGACCTTTGGGTAATCGGAAAAGTGGGAGGGTTGTGCGCACGTAATCCAGGATAACCAAACCTTCTGCTATTTCCGTGGCAGATGGCCGTCCTAAGTCGGCACCGGTTGCTCATTGGTCTCGTTTGTTTATGTGTAGTCCTTTGTGTTTGATGTTTTTGTGTTGTGCGTTGACGTTCCTTGTCCCTTTTGCATCTTTTTTTGTGCTTGTCTGCTCTGTGTTTTTGCATTGGGTGTTTTGGAGTTTTGCTGTGGGTGCTGCAACCTGGTGTTGTTAGAGATCCCCTCCCTTGTTATATAGATAGAAAAGTACAGTTCACACTATTGTCCTTAAAAGACTTTTTAATAGAACATACTTTTTCAATTTTCAAACCATGATTCTATCATAAGCTTGCATGTAAATATAGCTGAAAATAATTTATGATTTCATTTATGAGACTGCTTGTTTTTCAAATGAACCTATTAAAATGCTTATTCGTGGCAATCGTTAAAAAACATAAATATGTATTTGTATGTTACATGTCTTTAAATTAATAGCATCATTTATGTACAGATAAATTTGCAGCATGGACCAGACATGCATGTTTCAGGTACTTAACCCTCGTCAGTGATCCTCAATCTGAACAATGAAATCTGACCAAAGACAATGTTAGTCATGTCCAAAAGAATAACGAAACACGTGGCATGATGGGTGGAATAAGTGAAACAGGACCAAGTTTTAAGAAATTTTGAGACAATTTTGTAACAGTAATTTTTGAATGCGTTTGACGAAACGAGCAACCGAAGCTGATCGGACTTGGCTACATGAGCCCTCGAGGACTCCTGATCCACCAGCAGTGACACTCACCAGGTGGTACAAATGTTACACGTCTTCAAATTAATAACACCATTTATTCTCTGTCTTTATAAAGTGTCTCAGATTAGTAAATCAATAAAGTACTACTTCTCTAGGATTACATTGTATGTAATGCATATATTATCAGATGACCGCAATGTCATTTAAACCATGGAAAATATACCTACCTATTTTATGTCACGCTTGTAAACCACATTTAATCTTTAGATCCTTATCATGTTAACTAGGTGACAACAGTGTCATCAGTTATAAACTCCTTTCAACATGTACATTAAATGTTATTTCTGTTTGGACATTTTGTAAATAAATAAAAAGAGGTGCTATGATGATTCAAGCTTAGCTCAATATAAGTGTGAAGACACTGGAGAGGAGTGCAGACTATCATGAGTGTCCATCAGTCATCCTGTCCGTCCGTCCGTCATCCTTTTATTTACAGAGTTTACCACCTGAGCAATAAATTGCGCTTTGCTTCAAATTTTATAGTATTGTTTTTTGATGTTTGACCAATTTACCACTTAAACCTGAAAGTCTTTATCTTGACTACTCAATATGAAAATAAGATTTCTTTTCTTCCTACTATATATATGTATTGACATATAAAGTTGAACCCCAAATAAGTACCATCTGTTTCCATTATTATAGAATAATTCCCTTAATAAACCTGATTTTTTTTTCTTGTAGTGTGACTTAGTCAATATGGGAATACATGTACATGCTGTCTTGAGACATGGCCTTGAAAATATAGAAATTCATACAACGTCCTTGAAGAATGACCTTGTTATGGGAACTTATACTATGCCTTTGTGCTATGACCTTGAAAATATGGAAAGTTACGCTCTGCCCTAGATGTAAATCGTCTCTCATGAGAAAATTTATTATATTTCATAACAACTAGATCATAATAGATGTATTGAGTTAACCAACATGTATATTAGAATGGATAATTTCTGCCCTCCTCAATAACGAAGACATATTAATAAAATTTCTCTGCAACTCCTCCCTGGTGTCATCGCATATGAGTGAGGCTATACGACTGAGCACTTAAAAAAAATAACACCATTTATGTACAGATAAATTTACAGCATGGACCATACATGCACGTTTCGGCTACTTAACCCTCGTCAGTGATCCTCAATCTAAACAATGAAATCTGGCCAAATACTATGAAAATTATGTCTAAAATGTACCGAAACTCGTAGCAGGATGGGAAGATGTAAGACCGACTTTTCGTGACATGTTAGGACATTTATGACAGTTTTTGACGAAATTATCATCATATAATCAAAATCTTTATTCAGCCATTTTGACAAAATACTTATGATAAATATAAGGATTTCTCATTTTACTTATCAAGACTTAAAATTAACATCTTATGCCACGTTTATTACTTTTTAAGAGGTTAGAAAAAATCAATATTTTTTTTAAATACTGTGATTCACATAACTGAGATATGATCAATTTAAAGTTATGACAAATTCTGAATTTATCATAATTACTTTTGGGAAAAAGGACCGCTGACTTATGCTAGGTTTACACTTAGCTACGATGCCCTACGATGTCTACGATTGAGCAAAATCGTGGAGCTCCACGATTCTATAAATAAAATTGGTCTTCGCACGCTCTCCGACGCTCCATCACGCTCTGATACGCGCTGTAGCGATTTGTTACGATTGTAGATAAGATCTGTTACGATTTGCATCCCGTTCTCTCAAGCTTCGTTACGTTCCCGTACGATTACCAAGATGAGCTATTACGCTTTGCCACGCTCTATCACGGTTCCCTACGCTTATCAAGTTTTGTTGCGATCTGTTACGATGAAGGACTACGATTTGCTGCGATCTAATACGATTTGATATGAAATAGACAACCAGTTTCAATACCACTTGCAATATCCGAACAAGATTAAGCTTAATATCCAGGAGATTAATATTTTATATCGCAAAACGGAGGAAATGGCATTGATGAACCTTATTTGATCTGTCTTTTTTTCGATTATTAAAGTTAACAATTTTTCTTGAGCAGTTCAAATCTTTGATTGCGTGTATATATTTAATTCGTTCGAAGACAATTAATGCAGCACCTCACTGATGATCAAGACTTCTTTTCTCAGTCTTCTTCATATGTTAGAAATTGTTGCGGATGTTAGAAACACTTGTAATCCATCAAAAACTGGTTGTCTTATTATTATTTTCATAATAGAAATATTGGAATCGCAACGAATCTTGTAGATCGTGGACTGAATCGTGGAAACCGTAACAAATCGTCTAAGAGCGTGAGTGAAATCGTAGTGGATCGTAGGAGAACGTGTTTCACCAAGATCTCCTACGATCGCATATTACGATCTGTTGCGCTTTGTCAAGATCTGTTGCGCTCTATCACGTTCACTACGCTCTCCTACGCTCTCTCACGATGTAAGGATCAATCGTAGCAAATTTTTTTGAGAATCAAAAATTTTGCCACGATCTCTGCGATCTCCTACGATCATCACGATTCCACCACGCTCTCTTACGATCGTCACGATTCAACCCCACGCTCTCTTACGATCTCTACGATTCACCTCAATCGGGGCAATCGGGGCGATCGTGGCTAAGTGTAAACCTAGCATTAGAATACATGTATATATCATTTATATTTATTTATCTACTTTTGAATATTGGGGAAAACAAGTTAAGCACGTCCCCGTATTGCTTTTTGGATAGGAAGCAACTTGTCATTGTATTTTATTTTTTAGCATTTCGCTGGGCGAAAATAATATTGTATATTAGATTTATCCGACAACGACCAAATATGCAAAAATCAGAACTAGACAAGAAATAGAATAAGACTAAACCCCATAGCGCTAAATATCAACAATCTTTGGGTTCTACAAATTGTAGAGAAACAGTCCAAACAACCATTTTGGCCAAAATTACTGATTGGTCTATGTTAACTTGACCATATTGACCGTGGCAATTTGGGGTGAAAACGAAACATATAAACTGGTCCACATTGCCAATTTATCTGTTCTTAAATGATGCTATTCAATTTGAAGACGTTTACATTAGAAACCTTTTTAATTAAATGTATTTACTGACAAGAGGGAAACATCTTAGCATCATCCGTTCAGTAGATTTTGTACTTGCTGCAACAATGTTCTGTGTACTTTTATGCTCTTGTAACGAAGCTACTGCTTATCGGTTACAAATTAAAACTGATTTGTTTACGAATTTGAATTGTATTTATCAATGGCGTTAAATAAAAGAAGCTATACAACTTATATCAATGTGTTATATTAATATGAAGGAGACCTTGGGACAGGACAAAACCTTAGAACCGGAAGAAGAAGGGAAGACTATCAGCTGAGATCTGATGGACTATCTTGATTTCTGTAAAAAAAAAACAACAACACATAATCTGAACCTTTAGGACTACATCACATCAGAACCAAATTATACTCCATTTTCCTACGGAAATTACATGAAATTTACCAAACAACTAAGAATCAGGTATATACAGATTTATTTCCCCCAGCTACAGACTTCAAAGTATTATTATGGATATTTCTTAATCCAGATTATTTCAAGCTGTAAGAACTGACCAAACAGAAGAAATAATGATCGACTATTAATAAAAGTAAAATATGCAAACAAAGGAATGATAAGATAAATCTTGGTCAGATCTTTTTTAAAAGAAAATATTCAACTTTATTGCAAATGAAAGGAATCGCCATGTATTTCCTTCAACTGTTGCATCCAAAAATTACATAATAAATAACAAAGAACACTCTATATCCACAAATTTTCGGCAACTCGGCCTTTATCAAGTGGAAAAGCACGAATACAAAAGAATCCATAACTGCTGGTAAACAAAGCCCAGCGTAAATATTTTACGCTGGACTTTGTTTACCAGCAGTTATGGATATTACGTAGAATTCTTTTTTATTCGTGCTTTTCCACTTGATAAAGGCCGAGTGGCCGAAAATTTGTGGATATAGAGTGTTCATTGTTATTTATTATATTAAACTTCCCTACGGAGGACACTACTTCATTCTTCAAAAATTACAATTACAAACGGGTTTTGTAGGGTATTAATATAAGTTATCCCAAACAAAACCCAATGCCTTGCGAATTTTCAAGTACTCTCCCTGTGGCCACGTTGTTATAGGGTACCTTAAGGTTGTTAGAAATGAAAAATTCCGCAATTTGTTCAAGAAGGGCCCAAAATACAGAGAGATTTCTTCTTTTACATGGAGTCAGCACTTTAAAATATTAATGGACTCTTGTTAAGAATACGCAATACGCTGGGCAAAGTAATAGGATGTTCCACATGACACTCTCTCTGAATGGATAAAAGCCATCAGGGGATTGCTTTTCACAAAAATCAATCATTTAAAACCAACTGGGAACACCAGATTCGAGTCTGTCTTCAAAAACCCTGAACCTATCTCCACGAACATTATATCATCACAACGGGAGATAAAGCATCCAATAATTACACATTCACTTTTAAAATGTATTATTTAGAAAGCCTTGTCAAAGAATCGGGACTTGTGTAATACCTTGTCCTTCCTCTTGGACAATATTTATGTTAGATTTGGTGAGGATCTATACAAGCAAGTTGTAGGAATTACTATGGGTACTAACTGTGCGCTTCTTGTTGCAGATTTATTTTTATACACTTATGAAAAAGAATTCATCCGAAATCTTCAAAAGCAAAGAAAATTTGATGATCTGAGAAATGTTTCAATGACAAATATGGATAATGACCATATCCCTGTATATAGCACAAATTCGACAATTCAAAAATCAGAAACCGAAGGCATACAAAATCAGGACAAAACAGGAACCAAAGCAAACAAACAAAAATCTCCACCATATGAGAAGAAGCGAACTCCCGATATGGGAGTGAGACCAGGTGCCCAGGAAGAGTAAGCATCTCCTGCTTGCATGCAACACCCGTCGCTTCAATTCGGTAGAACTGTCACATCCGGTTACTTCCATTTTGGAAGATATAGAGTACAATCTTTGGTTGGATGGTTCAAATGGTCTATGACAGAATATCATCCACCATTCTTGAGAGTGGAACATCATAGTGTATGACGAGTTCCCCATATCGACCGTAGAACTTCCTCAGTGACGATGTTAGTCGGTCACAAACATATCCCTGACTGAGAAGCTTATCTGAAAGACGCCTAGCTCTCAGAACAAAATCCGTATATTTGGTACTTGCTCTGGCATAGCGTATCAACTGAGATATGAACACGCCATAAGCAGGCGATGAAGGGATGTTGCTACTCAGAAAAGGAAAGTTTGTAATGCTGAAATTGGAGCCGTCACGTTTGTCATAGAGTGAGGTGTTCATGTGACCATCAGTGTCGTAGGACAACATTATTTCCAAATAGGATGCAGAATTATTTGTCTCTGTGGTTTCTTTGACTTCAAGCTCCGAAGGATAGATACTGTTCAGGTAATCCGCGAATTTTGGATTATTGATGGACAACACATCGTCTATGTATCTGTAAGTGAAGTTAAAGTCAGAAGCTAAGTATCTTTTCTTTAGTATTAATAATACGTCTAGGTATCTGGATGATATTCTAACCATTGACAATCCTGCTTTTGAGTTATATAAGAATGAAATTTATCCTCAAGAATTAACACTTAACAAGGCAAACCTTTCAAATACAGAAACACCGTTTTTGAACCTAAAAATCAAAATTGTAAACGGAAAAAATTCATACAAGTGTATATGACAAAATGGACGATTTTTGGTTCAATATAGTAAATTTCCCCTGGCTTGACAGTGATGTTCCAAGATTACCGTCATACGGCATTTACATATCACAGCTCATCCGGTACGCTAGAGCATGTACTGATATTTTGGATTTTCACAGTAGAAATTTACAAATTTACAAATTACCAAAAAACTTTTAGGTCAAGGTTTCCGCTTTCATTAACTAGTTAAGACTTTCTGGAAATTGTACAAAAATTACTGTCAACTTCTTTTAAAATTCGGATCTATACACGCAACAGAGTACATTACTTTGGGTATTACACAACCTGTCTTTTATGGTGATATGATAAACAAAATAAGAAGGATCAAAGGTAGGCAGCATATCCATCGAAAATGCGTCAGAATCATCAAACGCCTTTTATACCGTGGATATGTTCCTAATGTCACCAGACGGACACTAGGCTTGGTACTTGACCAATCTACAGTCTTGTACAAGCGCATCCTTGAGACTTGCACTCTGACTGACTGTGACGACGGGACTCCATGACGGGCCCTGTCCAAACCTCTTTAGAGAAGACAGGGCCCGACCACCTGTCCTCTCTGAATGTCAGTCGGACTCCTCGGGTGATTACATATCATGCATGCCCTCTTTTTATAACCATTTACATATTCATCTGTGTTTTGGGGCCTCTGCGTTTCGCGGTCTTGTTTGTGTGATGTCATCTTACAGTGAGGAGGTTGTTTTACACCAGAATTGTATGTTCTTCGAGACCTCTGGGTAATTGGAGAAGTGAGAGGGTTGTGCGCACGTAATCGAGGATAACCACACCAGTTGCTACTTGCGTGACATATGGCCGTCCAAAGTCGGCACCGGTCGCCCATTGGTCTCGTCGGTTTATGTGTAGTCTTTTGTGTTTGATGTTTACATGTCGTATGTCTCTTTTCCGTCTCGTGCTGTACTCGTCTTTTGTGTTTTTGCATCTGGTGTTTTGGTGTTTGGCTGTTGATGCTGCAATGGGGTCTTGTTGGAGATTTCATCCCTTCTTTCCTAACACCAATTGCGGTGTACTTGTTTTCAGGATAACCACACCTTCTGCTATTTCCGTGGCGGTTGCCCATTAGTCTCTTTGGTTTATGTTTAGTCCTTTGATGTTTCTGTGTTGTGCGTTGACGTTCCTATTGCGTGCTGCAACCTGGTGTTGTTGGATCCCCTCCTTTCTTTTCTTAACAGCATGGATATTTCAATATCGTTAGTAGAAAATGGCGTTATTATCTGGACTGCGCGCCGAGAACCCATCCACTTTTCGAGTTACTAAGATATCTCGAAGCACGCACAATGGTTCTAAAACATCCTAACTGCTAGATACCCACACAAACAAGACAGCTTAACTCAGGAATCCAAGCAACACACAGATGAAAATGTTGAAAACGGCATGCAAAATACAGTCCGTGCTTTGCCGGCTATAGCAAGCTCATACATGATATCACCCAAGGAATCCGACTGAGATTAAGAGAGGACAGCCGGTCGGGGTCAAGAGGTTTAGACAAGACCTGTTAGGGAGTTCTGTCTTCCCAGTCAGTCAGAATGCAATTCTTAAGAATGCGCTGGAACAATTGTGAAACGTCTTCATATTGAAGAGTATCACTTAAGAACCGATGCATTTGCAGCATGGACCAGACCTGCACGTACTTAACCCTCGTCAGTGATCCTCAATCTAAATAATGTAATATGGTCAAAGAGTGTGAAAGTAATTATGTCAAAAAATGAACCGAAAGACATAGTAGGATGGGAGAGATATGATATGGTGGAGATTTTTGTTTGTTTACTTTGGTTCCTGTTTTATCCTGATTTTGTATGCCTACGGTTTCTGATTTTCTGAATTATCGATTTTGTGCTGTATACAGGGATATAGTCATTATCCATATTTTTCATGCTACAGGACCCACATTTTAGAACTTTCAAGAAATTTTGATAAGAGAGATTTTTGAATGCGTTGAAGAAACGATCAACCGAAGTTGATCCATCTTGGCTACATGTTAATGCTGTATATTGAAATAAATTTTTCAATACAATACAATACAATACATTTTGCTTCAATACTAAATATTTACAATACAATACGCATTTTAACATTTTTCTCACATAAATCATAATGATGAATCAATAATTGGAGTTTTCATGTAATAATAAATGAAAGCTTTATAAAACAAAATAAAATAATCGACAAATAGATGTTTTTCCATTATTTCAAAAGCATAAAAAAGGAAAAAATAGATAACAATAGCAGATATGGAACGTGTTTTTTAATTGTCACCAAAGAATTCGGGTTGGTGATTGGTCACGTGGAAATTCCGTGATTTATACACCCATGCACACCAAAACTAAGACATTCATTTCTTTATTTACATTTCTCTAAATATAAGACACCTTATTGTATTTTGGCATGAAAATTGCAAACACAGCGAATAACATCGTCGAAAGTGTTCTAAAGTTGGCAAGTTCAAAATTTGGACATGAAGTCACATTGGCAACCCGATGTATCGAAATATAATTACAGTATAAACTTTATTTGAACTCGTATGTCTGAACGTTGATGTGATGAAAGAAGATTAAGAAGAAATATAAAAATAAGAACCAAAAACGAATGAAAAGTTTAGAATTTTATTTTCTTATCATAAGTATTGAAAGTATCGATACTCACCATTTGCGTATCGATACGTATTGAAAATCTCAAAGTATCAACACTCTTCAATATTCCAATATCAATATACATTACTACTACATGTACCCTCGGGGACCCCTGGTCCACCAGCAGTGACACTCACCAAGAGGAACAAATGTTCAATCAAATTGATAAAATGCCAAAACAAAGCTTCTTTCAGGCGACAGAGCTGGAAAGAAGTAATTAATACCCTTAACAAACAACAAGTCACGGGGAACGATTTTAACTGTTCCACATTGCAACAAGAAGTAAGTATTTATATTGATAATATAGGAGTGTTCCAACTCTTCTTGAAGAAAATTCCCGAACCAATTTTCATGCATCCGACTCGTGTTTCAATAGTTAAATCCTCAACAGTGATGCTTCCAAAATTCATTTCAGTAGCGCCCTCTTGTTTTTTTTATAATTTAAACACGTGTCTGCCGCGTTAAAATTTGATTGGAATTTATTCAAGAGTGTAACGAATTTGAACACTTCAAATTCAAGCCAAAATGGTGTTTATACAAGTCATATCTATTTTAGAAGAATTCATAACAAACACACAACATATACAAGTGATTTCTTATTCTTAAACGATCATCTCGGCTGAAAAAAAATCTGGACTTTCATATTCATGTAATGAAAACATGTCTGATGCTGTAGTATAAATGAGTTTCCTCAGTCATGCACATGTTCATTCTATGTATTCCTCCTATATTTTTGCTGTCATTGAAAACGCGATCCTGTTATCATTCATATACATTGAATTATTTTCAAATGTTCAAAATATAGAAAAACAGAAGTATTTTACATTATACTGAGTAAATATTCGAGGACATTATACCATCATAAAATATGAGCCGAAAACATGAAACAGAAAATCTCTCTCTCTCTCTCTCTCTCTCTCTCTCTCTCTCTCTCTCTCTCTCTCATACAATTCATAAGGCATTGAATATGAAAATTTATTCAAATCTGTACCAATGAAACGTGTAAATATGCACTGACATAGGCATCCTTGTTTCTCAAGCTAACTGTTTGATACATGGAATTGATAGCTTAATTTTCATCTGTAATTTTTATAGAGGTATGTCATATTAATAATGGCATTGTTCAAAATCATTCAAAGTGTTACGCTGTTCAGTATTTTCCTTGTCCGTGGACGAAAAGTAAAAAAAAAAACATGGAGATAAGATGGTATTTGCTAAATAAGAGAAATAAAGGCAATATGAGTAAAACTGATGGATACTCACCGAACAAAAGAATTTTGATACCAAAACATGAATTTTCTGAGTATCTTTGGCCTTTCAGAAATGCTCATAATGACCTTGACCTGTAACACTAATATGACCTTGAAGACCTTTGTCTGAATGCCCACATCCTGCAAAACAGTTAATGAATTTTTAACTAATTATCAACTAGTAGTTATGTCTTATACACCTCCCCCTTTTTTGGTACACAAATTCTCAACAATGCAATGAAAACATGAAAACCTGCTGAATATATAAACAAATGTACATTTTTCCTTTAAGAAACATAATTTCAGACTATTTTGAATTCAAGTAAGATTTTGTAATGAATTTCTAAACTTTTTCTAAGGCTAATTTGAAAATGACCTTGACCTTTATGATGGCCTTTGTCTTGAAGTTGCTATTGTGGAATATATGATTACAATATCATAAAGCAGCCTATATATATATAAATGTAAAATGTTTATATACATTAACCTGAAGTTATGTGTAATAACCCACCCCTCTTTGTCACACAATTTCATGTTCACGCAACAATAAATCTCAAAAAAATAGAAAATGTCACGACTGTGACTATATGCTCCCCCCAAAAAGAAAAAGATGAACCAGAAATTGATACTCTGGAGATAAATGAGGATTCAAGCAAATATTCTACATTCAATTTTAATGTTCTTTCTGACTGGAAAGTCATTTTTCGCTGAAAACGGGTCTCAGTGAAATATGCATGGAGTTTACTTAGTGCCATGTCGATCAATTTAATTCCCCTTTGTTTCCCTTAACATCTTTTACTTTTAATAGTCAGGAATCCTTTGTTTTATATTGCTCTTTTCATATAAAATTATCGATTATAAAGATAAATGATGTGAGGGCACTGCTTTAACTCATTAAAATTTTCAATTATTCAAGGGAGTAAATCAACCGTTTGACATTATGCTGTTATATATCAATAAACCTTTCTGATTGAACGATGACGTTATAAAACGAAAATGAGATGGCAAGTAATATTTTCTAAACAAGGTTTCAGAAAGCAATTTGCGATTACATTTATCAAAGAAAAGCAAGTGTATAGCTAATATTACCTATGATGTCATACTTTATTTTTATGCCTCTTAATGAGAGATTCGGGGGCAAATAGTTTTTGGTCTGTCTGTCAGTATGTCTGTTTGTCCGCAAACATTTTAACCTTGGCCATAACTTTTGAATAGTAAATGATAGCGCTTTCATATTTCAAATGTGTATTTCTTGTGACAAGACCATTCCATGGATGCCAACATTTTTGCTACATTTTGACCTTGGCCTTGGAGTTTGACCTACTTTTGAAAAACTTTAACTTTGTATATTACTTCTGAATGGTAATTTATACTGTAGAGCTTTCAAATTTCAAATATTCATTCCTTGTGAGAAGACCTTTCCGTTGATACCAACATTTTTCTTTACCTTGAACTTGGAGTATGATATACTTTTGAAATTTTTTAACTTTGGCCATAACTTTTGAATAATAAGTGATACTGTAGATCTTTCATATTTCACATGTGTATTCCTTGTGAGAAGACCTTTACATTGATACCAAAAATTTTGACCTTGTTACCTTGACCTTGGAGTTTGACCTTCATGTGAAAAACTTTAACCTTGGCCATAGTTTTAAATGATAAGAAATAAGGCTTTCATATTTCACATGTTTATACCTTGTGACAAGGACTATCCAATTTCATTTTCATGCCCCGTAATCAGTGATTCGGAGGCATATAGTTTATGGTCTGTCCGTCCGTCCGTCCGTCCGTCTTTCTGTTTGTTTATATTTATCTAGATACCAAAATGTTTGATCTTGTGATCTTGACCTTGGAGTTTGACCTACTTTGGAAAATATAAATTTAACCCATAACTTTTGAATGCTAAGTGATAGGGAATACATATTTCACATATGGATTTCTTGAGGCAAGACATCTCCATGGATACCAAATGTCACCATGTGACCTTGACCCAAGAATATGAAATACTTTTCAGCTGTTTTACCGACAAAGATGCCAACGGGGTCATTCGTGTTTCACAAAAAAGTTTTTTATCGTAAACTAGCAAATATCAAAATGTATGTTTCTCATATTTTTTGGTATAAATTACACTTTACAATAGGATATCCTTCACTCATTACTCATGAGCTGAATGTCCATAAATTTCATTTTAAAACTATTTCATCATTTCTGTTAAGATTGTAGCAATGACAAATATGGATAATGACCATATCCCTGTATACAACACAAAATCGATAATTCAGAAAATCAGAAACCGAAGGCATACAAAATCAGTATAAAACAGGAACCAAAGTAAACGAACAAAATCCTCCACCACATGAAAAGAAGCGCACTCCCAATATTGGAGTGAGACCAGGTGCCCAGGAAGAGTAAGCATCTCTCGCTTGCATGCAACACCCGCCGCTTCAATTCGGTAGAACTGTCACATCCGGTTGTTTTCATTTCGGAAGACATAGAGCACAATCTTTGGTTGGGTGGTTCAAATGGTCTATGACAGAATATCATCCACCATTCTGGAGAGTGGGACATCATAGTGTATGACGAGTTCCCCATATCGACCGTAGAACTTACTCAGTGACGATGTCATACTAGTCTTACTGAGAATTGAATCATTGTTTTATTCTGTACTATAATTTCCATACGCTTTTAAGATCTTGGTATGAAACTATCTGTCTGTCCTTCAATCCACTGTCCGTCTGTTGGTCCTTCTGTTTTCTAGACCTGGGTCAATATATCGGTATATACATATTTTTGGTATGTGGATATATCTCAGTGTGATACAGATCAAGTTTGAGATTGCTTTTGACTGACCTATTTTTACAAGAGGTATTGCCCTTGGACTTTTTTTGAACATTTCAGTTTTCTGGACTTTTTTTCGCTGTCGTTGCATATATTGAACTCATTTTTGGTATGTGGATACATCTCATTCTGATACAGATCAAGTTTGACTTTGCTTTTGATTGATCTAATTTTACAAGAGTTATGGCCCTTGGACTTAGCAAATTTAATGAAAATTTTAGTGTTCCAGAATTTTTTAGCTGTTATTGCATAAATTGAACTCATTTTTGGTATGTGGATATATCTCAATGTGATACAGATCAAGTTTGAGTTTGCTTTAGCTTGACCTATTTTTAGTCCTATTTTGGACCTTCGACTAAGCAAATTTTATGAAAATTTCAGTTTTCCGGATTTTTCTTCAGTTCTATTGCAAAAATTGCACTGATTTTTGATGTATGAATATATCTCAGTGTGATACAGACCAAGTTTGAATTTGGTTTCCATTTGCCTATTTTTACGAGTTATGGCCCTTGGACTTAGAAAATTTCATGAAATTGTCAGTTTTCCGGTCTTTTTCACGCCTGTTATTGCAAATAGTGGGCTGATTTTTTGTATGTGAATACATTATAGTGTGATGCAAATCAAGTTCGAGTTTAAATTAAATTAATTTTCACAAGAGTTATGGCCCTTCGACTTAGCAAATTTTGTGAATTCACTTTCCCAAACTTACAGAGAAGCAGGACATAATTTTATGCCGCCGGTAGGGGTTTTATATCGCACAGCGATCATTACATTATTTATTTTGTTTGCAAAAGGCAGATATGTTCTTGGTTTTATCGATCATGCTTGCCTTTTCTGCTGGCTATTCAAATCCTTTTATACTTCGAAGTCTACGAATAACAAGCAATGATTAAGGAATTAATTAGAAGGTCGGCATTTTAGATATATTTTTGTCATTTTGTCAAAGTAATATCGACTTAATCTTAAGTTTTCAATCAAGAGACTTTCGAATACAACTGTCTAAATGTGTTTGCTGTCTCTAAAACAAATTTCTGAAATTTCTGAAAAGGGTTGGCGGGAAACTTGAGACCGAATTTTAAAAAAAAGGCAAAATAAAGATAACATAAAAAGACCCATTAGGGAATGTTATCATATATAAAATATGCGAAAACTATAAGTTAGACCGAACCTACAGGAACCCGTTTGACTTTGTGTTGGGAGAGGGGTAGTTATTTGTGAGTAAAATTGTTAGTTTGTGCGTTTTACAAATCAATATGAATTAGATTCGATATACCGGATATCGTATCTTATTGTATTGTATTGTATCGTATCGAAAATTTGGTTTCGATACCCAGCCCTACTGTTTACCCTTCTCCCTTGTGGGCACAATACAGCCCAAGCGGACAGCAATATGAAAGTCAAATATATCATGTAGGTTGCATATAAAAAGAACCATTTCAGTGACAATACTTAATGCAGAAAGGAAAGATGATGTACGTATCTATTAGCCGAATTACAAAGAAAGGAGATCTTCAACAACATTCAATTGCAGCACACACAAAACCCCCCAAAAGACCCAATGCAAAAACATAGAGCAGTCACAGAAAGAGATGTAAAAGGGACAATGAACACTAATTCACACCTAAGAAACATGAAACACAAACCACCACATATAAACTAAAGAGAACAATGGGCAACCAGTGCCGACTTCAGACGGCCATCAGTCAGCAAACGTTGTGGTTATCCGGATTACCTGCGCACAACCCTTCCACTTTTCCGATTACCTAGAGGTCTGGAAAAACGCACACTTGTGGTGTTTAATAACCCCCCTCACTGTAAGATGAACTTAAAAACAGACAGCATGACGCAGGGGTCCAAGAAACACACAGATGGATATGTAAATCAATATAAAAACAGAAGACATACAAAATAGTCCATGCTCTGCCTTCTGTAGCGAGCTCATGCATGTGATCACCCGAGGAATCCGACATTCAGAGAGGACAGGTGGTCGATATCCTGTCTTTTCTAAAGAGGCTTGGACAGAGCCCGTCATAGAGTCATGTCGTCAAAGTCAGTAGGGTGAATTTCTTACGAATGTGCTGGTACAAGGCTGTAGATTGGTCCAGTGCCAAGTCAAGTGTCCGTCTGGCGACAGAATAATCACATCAACGGTATAAAGGACGTTTAATGATTGCAACATAATTTAGATGGAATTATGTCAACCTTTAATCCTTCTTATTTTATTAATTGTGTCACGATAAAATTAAGGTTGGAAATACCCAAAGTAATACACTCTGTTGCTTGTATGGGTACGAATTTCAAAAGAAGTTGACGATAATTTTGTAACAATCGATTCTAAATGTAAAGTCAGATCGGAAAACGGATGTCAACAATTGGTTTCCGGACCATAACTTCAATTCGTAAAGTGTTATTGCAATGCAACTTCATACACTTACTCTACATGATGTTCCCGATGGACTTTGAAGTCAAAAATCTAAGTCATAGGACTTAGATTATTGAAATTTGTTTCCAGATCCTAATTGAGTATGTATTGCTATTAACATGAAAATTGCCAGGACCCACCGGGTCAAGGATATTCCTATTGATTAGAATGGTCAAATGGTCAGAGGTCAATTACTTTGATTATTAAAAAAAGTGTTCAAGCCATAAACGAGTGTGCATTCCACCTATTGATATGACACTTGCAAGAAATGTTTACGATGAATCTCCAGAAGGGCTCTTATTGGTTTTGTGGTCAAAAGCTCCAGGTCATAGGCTCTTCGATTATTGAAAATGACATATGGATCAATAATGAGTGTAATGTACCTATTAACACATAAGTTGTCAGGAATATTCCAGTTGCGTCAAGAATGTATCCTCTTGATTTTTTGGTCAAAAGATCATTGTCATAGGACTTTGATGATAATAAATGGTTTCCGGTGGTAAGTGCTCTATTGATATTAGGATCTAATATTAAGGCCAAATTACTTTGAAAATTCAAATTATTTCTAGATTATTACTGGGGGCGTATTTATCAAATAATTTGAAACTTTCCAGTACTTGGTACTACAAAGTTGATAATTGCTTCCCTTGTTGGATACATCCCTGAATCTGACACATTGTTTTGGCCTATATTCTTAAGACTGCCCATGAAGTTTAGAAAGCGTCAATGGAATAGAAGATAACCTTTTCTCACTAATATTTTGGTAATATCTGAACTCTTCACATTTGAAGTATTTTAAAGGGATGAAAATCTAACCGTCTGAGGAAAAGAAGAAGAAATATGTTTTCACGTGCTACAATATTGAAAAATTTTAACATATTTTCTTTTAATCCGGAGAGTGTATTCAAAGAAGACTGCATTGTCTCTAATTCAGATGCAAGAAATCGTTAAGAAGGCGTTTCTGTAGAGTCAGCTTTGAATGATGAGAATTCGTTGCCCAGGGAATTAATTCGGATCCCTTTGTATGTGGTTACTTTGGTTGGAGATTTATATATGTGTTCGTTTTTTCTGATTTATTGGCGATGTATTCGGCCTTGAGTTGGGCTTAGATTTTGAAAAACAGATCAACTGCTTTGGTGAATCTATTTCCTACTCGGTTTGGCTTTAATAGCCAAATTGATGACTTTTTCCGCATGTCAAAAATATTAATATGATTTCATTTACTACATGTAAATTTCAAATAATTCATATATAGGGCACCAATGATAAAACAATGAAATAAAATGTTGCAAAAACACATTAGTTATTTTGTTAAGTGATAATTTTCATTTATATTAGAGAAGAGTTAGTGCATAAATTCATGTTCATGAGATATTACCTCCTAAGTCAGTCTATAAACTTCATATTTCTCAATAAACGAGAAGGCGTCGAACATCGAGACCAACTTTGCATGGAACCCCCCGACCAACATTAAAGCTTCAACATAAATTACCCTCTTATTTCTAAATAAAGTACACAAAAGGTGACCAAGGTTGTTCGACATTATTTCCATCTATATCGTTGCCTGCCAGATGATTCATAGTAACAAGAACATTTCAGTAAAGACATTTGAGTAAATATTTGCGTTGACAGAGTAGTACCCTTATTGTCCATGAATGCTCTCAATTTCCATAGCTTGTTCCTAGCAAAACATAGCATCAGAAGACAGAGTAGGTTTTGCCTCAACCCATGACCACGCCAATTTTTCTGATATTTGCAATATTAGAATTGAAAATTGTAAGAAATAGTCACCCTCATAGGGAAAACAAAGCAAACGCACGGAACCCGCAGTCCAAATCCACCGAATGCCCTTACGTTTGGGTAAACATGGTGATTATATACTTATCAAAAATCTTCAAAAGCAAAGAAATTTGATAGTTTGAAATGTTTTATCGGTACTTCTAGGTATCTGGATGATATTGCATTGATATGACTATTGACAATCCTGTTTTTGAAACATATAGGAATGAAATTTATCTTAAAGAATTGACACTTAACAAGTCAAAAGTTAAAAACACAGAAACACATTTTTTTGTGCGATGCGATACTAAATTACAAACTGTTTCCCCCTTGGTTTAAACGATCAAATTTATGGACAAGGAAACATTTACTCGGCCTTGAAAAGAACAATGTATATTCAACGCTAAACGAAAATTTAGGTCGCACGGGAAAAGACGTAACAGAAAACTTAGAAACAGAGCTAGAATACATCGTACCCTCAGAAATCTACTTATTATTGCACGCAACGGCGGCAGACATGAACTGCTACATGCTCTCTTATCATTTCATGTAGTTCAATTGAAATCTATCTTGGATAAAAGAGAGGTTGCATTCTTAGAAATACTGATTGATTGAGACTTAATATTATTATCGCATTCGTTGGTTTATGTGTAGTCATTTGTGTCTGGAGTTCTTTGTTGTCTCTTTCTGTGCGTGTCTGCTTTTGTTTTTGCAGTGGGTGTTTTGGGGTTTTGCTGTTGGTGCTGCAACCGGGTGTTGTTGAAGATCCCATCTTTTCATTTAAAAGCAGATACGTTTACGGTATGGATAAGAAATTCACGTTTCGGGTATTTAACTCTCGTCAGTGATCCTTAGTCGAAACAATGAAATATAGCAAAAATCTGTGAAAATTATGTCCAAAATATATCAAAAGACGAAACAAGATGACTGGGATTTGATGCTACTGGACCCAGATTTCAGAAATTTTAGAACATTTTGTAAATAGAAACATGCATGAGCTAGCTACGGACTGAATTTCGCCCGCGCCCTTTTTATATTTATTCACATATTCATCTGTGTTGCTTCAACTTGCTTGGGTCCCTGTGTTTTGCACTCTTGTTTGTCCCTGTGTTTTGCTGTCTTCTTTGTGTGTTCATCTTACAGTGAGGAGATTATTCTACACTACAATTGTTCGTTCTTTGAAGCCCTTGGGTTACCGGAAAGCGTAATCCAGAAAACCACACTATTTGCTACTACCATCAATGGGCTACTTTTATCTAGAATTTACCGATTAAAATCAACTGTGAACAACAGATTCAAGTCTATCTTTAAAGACTCTGAGGTTATCACAGAGCTTACCTACCTTCAAGGACATTATGTCATCACACCAGCAGACAAAACCTCAAATAATAACAAATTTACTTGCAAAAAGTACTATTTCGACAGTCTTGTTAAAGAGTTGGGTTACACCCTCAATAAACCTTTCTGCCTCTGAAATAGTAGAAAATCAAGTCAGCTCTGGCTTCGACACAAACAATTTAGATTTGGATTTACCATACCTATACTGCATACCGAAAATGCATAAGATTCCGTAAAAACAGCGTTTTATCGCTGGTTCATCAAAATGTTCTACTTAATCTGTATCGACCTTACTCACCAAAGTTTTATCTGAAATCAAATCTTGACTTCAACAATGTTGTTAAATAGTATATTCCCGTAGCGGTATTAACCAGATGTGGGTTTTTAAGAACTCGAAGTAACTTTTAGAACATCTGAAATCCACTCATTTTGGAAGAGTCCATTCGATCAAAGCCTTTGATTGTTCGACGCTTTACACAACAATTCCACATTCTGAATTAAAGAAAGACTCGCAAAAATTATAGGTAATGCGTTTACAAGCAAGAACGGCAATCGCAAATACAAATTTATTGTTGTTAACTATGACAAAGCCTACTGTGTATAAAAGAAAAGTCTGATTCTGAAAATAAGTACACTGAAACAGATATTATTCAGATGTTAAACTTCCTGATCAACAACATATTTGCGATGTTCTAAGGCAAGGTGTTCTAGCAAATTGTCGGAATTCCAATGGGGACCAATTGTGCCCCACTCCTTGCCGACATTTTTCTTTCTTTACTCGTATGAAGCTGAATTCATTCAATCTTAAGTCCCTGAAGAGAAACGATTCTAAACTTCTGACTTCAATAATGTCGTAGGGTTCCAATTCTATACCTTCTTGAAGAAAATTCCAAACCAATTTCCATGCACCAGATACGTGTTTCGAATATTAAATTCTCATCAGTGATGCTTTCAGCGGAGCCACCAAAAATAATTTCAGTAGCGCCCTCTTTAATTTTTTGAAGTTAGATTTTTACATTTACATTACAGAGAGTGCGCGGCTCCAGATTTCCCGTAGGGTCGATTCAGTAGCATATCCAAATAAAATTTATGTTCAAAATTGAACTTCACTTACAGATACATTGACGATGTGTTGTCCATTTATGATCCAAAATTCGCGGATAACCTCAGTAAAATATATCCTTCGGAGTTTGAAGTCAAAGAAACTACAGAGAATAATAATTCAGCATCCAATTTGGACATAATGTTAAACGTCTTTAAATTCAATAGCATCATTTAAAACCAGATAAATTTACAGCATGGACCAGACATGCACGTTTCGGGTACTAAACCCTCGTCAGTGATCCTTAGTCTAAACAATGTAATATGACCAAAAAGTATGACAACTATTATGTCCAAAAATGTACCAAAAGACGTAGCAAAATGAGTGGGATATGATGCTACAGGACCCACGTTTTAGAAATTTCAAGCAATTTTGCAACAGAAAATTTCAAATGCGTTGAAGAGACAGACGATCAACAGAAGTGAATCGAGGTCCACCAGCAGTGACACTCACCAAGTAGTTCAAATGTTAAACGTCTTTAAATTCAATAGCATCATTTAAAAAAAGATAAATTTACAGCATGGACCAGACATGCACGTTTCGGCTACTAAACCCTCGTCAGTGTTGTCCTACGACACAGATGGTCACATGAACACCTCACATGACGACTTCAATTTCAGCATCACAAACTTTCCTTTTCTGAGAAGCAACATCCCTTCATCGCCTGTTTATGTCGTGTTCATATCTCAGTTGATACGCTATGCCAGAGCAAATACCAAATATACAGATTTTATTCTGAGAGCTATGCGTCTTTCAGATAAGCTTCTCAGTCAGAGATACGTTTGTGACCGACTAATATCGTCACTGAGGAAGTTCTACGGTCAATATGGGGAACTCGTCATACACTACGATGTCCCACTCTCAAGAATGGTGGATGATATTGGTGGGTGTTGCATGCAAGCAGGAGATGCTTACTCTTCCTGGGCACCTGGTCTAACTCCCATATCGGGAGTTCGCTTCTTTTCATATGGTGGAGGTTTTTGTCTGTTTGCTTTGGTTCCTGTTTTATCCTGATTTTGTATGCCTTCGGTTTCTGATTTTCTGAATTATCGAATTTGTGCTGTATACAGGGATATGGCCATTATCCATATTTGTCATTCTTTCACAGACCATTTGTACCATCCAAACAAAGATTATATTTTATATCTTCCAATGGTGTCATCCCGATTGTCCCACATTTATATAAAAAAGGTATAAAAGTCATTTGGGACAATCGGGATATGGTGTGCAGGTTGATTAAGTAATTGCGGCAATTATCTCATTCAGAGATCAAAGGGTGAAGGTTAAAGTCTGATTCATGATTTCTTAATTAACGGCATGAATGTTTTGTACTTTCTGGTGTGCTTTTATTTATTTATTTATTTCATTCATTTTTTTCGGACTTAAGGACGATCCCTCTCAAACTTCTGGATCCGCCCATGAAATCTACCAAGAGATGTGATTTGTAGACCAATTTTTGTGACCCTATATTTTGGCTTTTTTTTGCAAATTACTTGACCATTTTCGGGTCACCAAATTTTAAAGCTGTCAATCTATATCGATTTTAGGCGAAACTGGATTATTTTTGGATATTAAAAATCATGTACATAGATTAAAAAAAGGACGGTTCTAGGCGACTTCCTCCTGTGCGCGACATTGTAGATGGCGCCTGAAAAATTCACTTTGGCTTTATTTAAACTGTTTGATATGCAGTACTACTGACGAGGATTCAATACCCGAAACATGTGTCTAGTTCAATAAAATTGGTACTATAGAACATATATCTTAATATTGACAAATGATTTAAGTATTCCCTCACTACAACCACTTCCTTGCGAATGTTCTTCATCGGATTTCAACTACTCTACTTGTGGACACGTTATTACTGGTGACCTTAGTATAGTCAAGAACGACAAGTTGAGAGAATTGTTAAAAAAGGGTCCCAAATACAGAGAAAGTATGTCCTTTACATGGAACCAAAATTTCAAAATTATCATGGATTCTTGTGAGGAATATGCAAGACGTTGGGCAAAGAAAGAGGATGTACAGCTCGAAACCCTTTCCGAATGGATAAAATCCATCAGAGGGTTACTTTTATCTAGAATTAACCGATTAAAATCAACTGTGAACACCAGATTCGAGTCTATATTTAAAGACCCTGATGTTATCACAGAGCTTAACTACCTCCACGAACATTATGTCATCACACCAGCGGACAAAGCCTCAAATAATTACACATTTACTTGCAAAAAAGTACTATTTCGACAGTCTAGTTAAAGAGTTGGGTCTAAATTCGACACCTGGAAATCCCACTTACACCCAACAAACCTTTCGGCCTCTGAAATAATGGATAACCACAAATCAGCTCTTGCTTCCTTTGGCTTCCACACTAACAATTTAGATTTAGATTTACCATACTTATACTGCATACTTAAAATGCATAAGAATCCGTACAAACAACGTTTTATCGCTGGTTCCTCAAGATGTTCTACCAAATCTGTATCGATCTTACTCACCAAAGTTTTATCTGAAATCAAATCTGGGCTTCAAAAATATTGTTCGACAGTATATTCTCGCAGTGGTATCAACCAGATGTGGATTTTAAAGAATTCGAAGGAAATTTTAGAACATCTGAAATCCACCCATTGTAGTAAAGTCCATTCGATCAAAGCCTTTGATTTTTCGACACTTTACACTACAATTCCACATTCTAAATTGAAAGAAAGACTCACAAAAATTATAAGTAATGTGTTTACAAGTAAGAACGGTAATCGCAAATACAAATTTATTGTTGTGAACTATGACAAAACCTACTTTGTAAAAGAAAAATTCGATTCTGAAAATAAGTACACTGAAACAGATATTATTCAGATGTTAAACTTTTTGATCGACAACATTTTTGTGGTGTTTGGAGGTAAGGTCTTCCAGCAAATTGTCGGAATTCCAATGGGGACCAATTGTGCCCCACTCCTTGCCGACATTTTCCTTTACTCGTACGAAGCTGAACTCATTCAATCTTTCAGTCTCTGAAGGGAAAAGATACTTAGCTTCTGACTTCAACTTCACTTACAGATACATAGACGATGTGTTGTCCATCAATAATCCAAAATTCGCGGATTATCTGAGCAGTATCTATCCTTCAGAGCTTGAAGTGAAAGAAACCACAGAGACAAATAATTCAGCATCCTATATGGACATAATGTTGTCCTACGACATTGATGGTCACATGAACACCTCACTCTATGACAAACGTGACGACTTCAATTCCAGCATTACAAACTTTCCCTTTATGGGTAGCAACATCCCTTCATCGCCAGCTTATGGTGTGTTCATATCTCAGTTGATACGCTATGCCAGAGCAAGTACCAAATATACGGATTTTGTTCTGACAGCTAGGCGTCTTTCAGATAAGCTTCTCAGTCAGGTATATGTTTGTGACCGATTAACATCGTCACTGAGGAAGTTCTACGGTCGATATGGGAACTCGTCATACACTATGATGTCCCACTCTCCAGAATGGTGGATGATATTCTGTCATAGACCATTTGAACCATCCAACCAAAGATTGTGCTCTATGTCTTCCGAAATGGAAGTAACCGGATGTGACATTTCTACCGAATTGAAACAGCGTGTGTTGCATGCAAGCAGGAGATGCTTACTCTTCCTGGGCACCTGGTCTCACTCCCATATCGGGAGTTCGCTTCTTTTCATATGGTGGAAGTTTTTGTTTGTTTGCTTTGGTTCCTGTTTTATCCTGATTTTGTATGCCTTCGGTTTCTGATTTTCTGAATTATCGATTTTGTGCTGTATACAGGGATATGGTCATTATCCATATTTGTCATTCAAAGGGGCGAGAGGGGTCAAAAGGCGGTTACTTCAAAATTGTCAAAGAGTTTTGAAAATAAGTTTCTTCAAATTACTTCAAAAGGACGGAAACCGTTCTGACACTAGTATAGCTCATGACCATACTTCTTTTTGAATCATGAGAGTATCACAACGAAGGTTTTGCGAGTGATTGTTAAAAAATGTGAAAGTATGAAGATGCAATCAATGACAGTTACGAAATAACATAAAATCTTATATGAAGGTGTCTGACAATTGTCCGAATTGTCACATTCCTATGAAAACTAAGAATTAATGGAGTTTTAGAAATAAATGTAATAAATATCCATATTTGTCATACTAATCTATTTGAAAATGAAAATGCCTAAATTGTTGCTGGAACGTGTACGTAACGTGACAACAGTATGAATCTTCTTTTCATTGACATAAAGACCTTTTCAACTCTATATTGCATACGTTTCGAAACTAATGTTCTGTACAGATACAATTTTAAAAGTACATGTATATGCTATAATTTCAGTTGAAATGTGCAATTTCTGAGCTATAATTATAAATCTTGATCATGTATGAAATCTATGAAATACGGCATACGAAACTAATACTTTAGAATCCATAAGTCTTAGATTGTATTTATCGAAAGTAGATTCATATTTAATATTTTCAGTAGTAATCCATACTCTACTATCATGATTACATTTTTGATTTACCCAGGGGCTTAACCAAAAATGTAATCATGATAACTATCATGATTACACTTTTGATTTACCTAGGGGCTTAACCAAAAATGTAATCATGATCATGATCATAATAAATGAAATTCCTTATGCAAAAAGAAAGAAACCCTGATTATGATATCCAATAGCTATAAATTGAATCAATACAGGTGCTAAAAATGAAGATCGTCCATGTCTTTGGAGTGAAATATTTTTTGCAAAAACTACTTATTTTAAGAAAATATTAGGCTTATTTATGAAAATATAAAGAGTAAATGTATGTCCATATGAAAGTGTTATAAAAGAAAATTTAGCCAGAAAAAAAGTTAACAAGGGAGGGGGGCTGTCTCTTATGAGTAATGATAAAGAATGTATCGGTATTTAATCATTTTAATGTTAAACGTCTTTAAATTCAATAGCATCATTTAAAACCTGATAAATTTACAGCATGGACCAGACATGCACGTTTCGGGTACTAAACCCTCGTCAGTGATCCTCAGTCTAAACAATGTAATATGGCCAAAAAGTATGAGCATTATTATGATTGTCCGAAAATGTACCAAAAGATGTAGCAGAATGGGTGGGATATGATGCTACAGGACCCACGTTTTAGAAATTTCAAGAAATTTTGTAACAGAAAATTTCAAATTCGTGAAAGAGACAGACGATCAACTGAAGTTGATCGAACTTGGCTACATGTGCCCTCGGGGACTCTTGGTCCACCAGCAGTGACACTCACCAAGTAGTTCAAATGTTAAACGTCTTTAAATTCAATAGCATCATTTAAAACCTGATAAATTTACAGCATGGACCAGACATGCACGTTTCGGGTACTAAACCCTCGTCAGTGATCCTCAGTCTAAACAATGTAATATGGCCAAAAAGTATGAGCATTATTATGATTGTCCGAAAATGTACCAAAAGATGTAGCAGAATGGGTGAGATATGATGCTACAGGACCCACGTTTTAGAAATTTCAAGAAATTTTGTAACAGAAAATTTCAAATTCGTGAAAGAGACAGACGATCAACTGAAGTTGATCGAACTTGGCTACATGTGCCCTCGGGGACTCTTGGTCCACCAGCAGTGACACTCACCAAGTAGTTCAAATGTTAAACGTCTTTAAATTCAATAGCATCATTTAAAACCTGATAAATTTACAGCATGGACCAGACATGCACGTTTCGGGTACTAAACCCTCGTCAGTGATCCTCAGTCTAAACAATGTAATATGGCCAAAAAGTATGAGCATTATTATGATTGTCCGAAAATGTACCAAAAGATGTAGCAGAATGGGTGGGATATGATGCTACAGGACCCACGTTTTAGAAATTTCAAGAAATTTTGTAACAGAAAATTTCAAATTCGTGAAAGAGACAGACGATCAACTGAAGTTGATCGAACTTGGCTACATGTGCCCTCGGGGACTCTTGGTCCACCAGCAGTGACACTCACCAAGTAGTTCAAATGTTAAACGTCTTTAAATTCAATAGCATCATTTAAAACCTGATAAATTTACAGCATGGACCAGACATGCACGTTTCGGGTACTAAACCCTCGTCAGTGATCCTCAGTCTAAACAATGTAATATGGCCAAAAAGTATGAGCATTATTATGATTGTCCGAAAATGTACCAAAAGATGTAGCAGAATGGGTGGGATATGATGCTACAGGACCCACGTTTTAGAAATTTCAAGAAATTTTGTAACAGAAAATTTCAAATTCGTGAAAGAGACAGACGATCAACTGAAGTTGATCGAACTTGGCTACATGTGCCCTCGGGGACTCTTGGTCCACCAGCAGTGACACTCACCAAGTAGTTCAAATGTTAAACGTCTTTAAATTCAATAGCATCATTTAAAACCTGATAAATTTACAGCATGGACCAGACATGCACGTTTCGGGTACTAAACCCTCGTCAGTGATCCTCAGTCTAAACAATGTAATATGGCCAAAAAGTATGAGCATTATTATGATTGTCCGAAAATGTACCAAAAGATGTAGCAGAATGGGTGGGATATGATGCTACAGGACCCACGTTTTAGAAATTTCAAGAAATTTTGTAACAGAAAATTTCAAATTCGTGAAAGAGACAGACGATCAACTGAAGTTGATCGAACTTGGCTACATGTGCCCTCGGGGACTCTTGGTCCACCAGCAGTGACACTCACCAAGTAGTTCAAATGTTAAACGTCTTTAAATTCAATAGCATCATTTAAAACCTGATAAATTTACAGCATGGACCAGACATGCACGTTTCGGGTACTAAACCCTCGTCAGTGATCCTCAGTCTAAACAATGTAATATGGCCAAAAAGTATGAGCATTATTATGATTGTCCGAAAATGTACCAAAAGATGTAGCAGAATGGGTGGGATATGATGCTACAGGACCCACGTTTTAGAAATTTCAAGAAATTTTGTAACAGAAAATTTCAAATTCGTGAAAGAGACAGACGATCAACTGAAGTTGATCGAATTTGGCTACATGTGCCCTCGGGGACTCTTGGTCCACCAGCAGTGACACTCACCAAGTAGTTCAAATGTTAAACGTCTTTAAATTCAATAGCATCATTTAAAACCTGATAAATTTACAGCATGGACCAGACATGCACGTTTCGGGTACTAAACCCTCGTCAGTGATCCTCAGTCTAAACAATGTAATATGGCCAAAAAGTATGAGCATTATTATGATTGTCCGAAAATGTACCAAAAGATGTAGCAGAATGGGTGGGATATGATGCTACAGGACCCACGTTTTAGAAATTTCAAGAAATTTTGTAACAGAAAATTTCAAATTCGTGAAAGAGACAGACGATCAACTGAAGTTGATCGAACTTGGCTACATGTGCCCTCGGGGACTCTTGGTCCACCAGCAGTGACACTCACCAAGTAGTTCAAATGTTAAACGTCTTTAAATTCAATAGCATCATTTAAAACCTGATAAATTTACAGCATGGACCAGACATGCACGTTTCGGGTACTAAACCCTCGTCAGTGATCCTCAGTCTAAACAATGTAATATGGCCAAAAAGTATGAGCATTATTATGATTGTCCGAAAATGTACCAAAAGATGTAGCAGAATGGGTGGGATATGATGCTACAGGACCCACGTTTTAGAAATTTCAAGAAATTTTGTAACAGAAAATTTCAAATTCGTGAAAGAGACAGACGATCAACTGAAGTTGATCGAACTTGGCTACATGTGCCCTCGGGGACTCTTGGTCCACCAGCAGTGACACTCACCAAGTAGTTCAAATGTTAAACGTCTTTAAATTCAATAGCATCATTTAAAACCTGATAAATTTACAGCATGGACCAGACATGCACGTTTCGGGTACTAAACCCTCGTCAGTGATCCTCAGTCTAAACAATGTAATATGGCCAAAAAGTATGAGCATTATTATGATTGTCCGAAAATGTACCAAAAGATGTAGCAGAATGGGTGGGATATGATGCTACAGGACCCACGTTTTAGAAATTTCAAGAAATTTTGTAACAGAAAATTTCAAATTCGTGAAAGAGACAGACGATCAACTGAAGTTGATCGAACTTGGCTACATGTGCCCTCGGGGACTCTTGGTCCACCAGCAGTGACACTCACCAAGTAGTTCAAATGTTAAACGTCTTTAAATTCAATAGCATCATTTAAAACCTGATAAATTTACAGCATGGACCAGACATGCACGTTTCGGGTACTAAACCCTCGTCAGTGATCCTCAGTCTAAACAATGTAATATGGCCAAAAAGTATGAGCATTATTATGATTGTCCGAAAATGTACCAAAAGATGTAGCAGAATGGGTGGGATATGATGCTACAGGACCCACGTTTTAGAAATTTCAAGAAATTTTGTAACAGAAAATTTCAAATTCGTGAAAGAGACAGACGATCAACTGAAGTTGATCGAATTTGGCTACATGTGCCCTCGGGGACTCTTGGTCCACCAGCAGTGACACTCACCAAGTAGTTCAAATGTTAAACGTCTTTAAATTCAATAGCATCATTTAAAACCTGATAAATTTACAGCATGGACCAGACATGCACGTTTCGGGTACTAAACCCTCGTCAGTGATCCTCAGTCTAAACAATGTAATATGGCCAAAAAGTATGAGCATTATTATGATTGTCCGAAAATGTACCAAAAGATGTAGCAGAATGGGTGGGATATGATGCTACAGGACCCACGTTTTAGAAATTTCAAGAAATTTTGTAACAGAAAATTTCAAATTCGTGAAAGAGACAGACGATCAACTGAAGTTGATCGAACTTGGCTACATGTGCCCTCGGGGACTCTTGGTCCACCAGCAGTGACACTCACCAAGTAGTTCAAATGTTAAACGTCTTTAAATTCAATAGCATCATTTAAAACCTGATAAATTTACAGCATGGACCAGACATGCACGTTTCGGGTACTAAACCCTCGTCAGTGATCCTCAGTCTAAACAATGTAATATGGCCAAAAAGTATGAGCATTATTATGATTGTCCGAAAATGTACCAAAAGATGTAGCAGAATGGGTGGGATATGATGCTACAGGACCCACGTTTTAGAAATTTCAAGAAATTTTGTAACAGAAAATTTCAAATTCGTGAAAGAGACAGACGATCAACTGAAGTTGATCGAACTTGGCTACATGTGCCCTCGGGGACTCTTGGTCCACCAGCAGTGACACTCACCAAGTAGTTCAAATGTTAAACGTCTTTAAATTCAATAGCATCATTTAAAACCTGATAAATTTACAGCATGGACCAGACATGCACGTTTCGGGTACTAAACCCTCGTCAGTGATCCTCAGTCTAAACAATGTAATATGGCCAAAAAGTATGAGCATTATTATGATTGTCCGAAAATGTACCAAAAGATGTAGCAGAATGGGTGGGATATGATGCTACAGGACCCACGTTTTAGAAATTTCAAGAAATTTTGTAACAGAAAATTTCAAATTCGTGAAAGAGACAGACGATCAACTGAAGTTGATCGAACTTGGCTACATGTGCCCTCGGGGACTCTTGGTCCACCAGCAGTGACACTCACCAAGTAGTTCAAATGTTAAACGTCTTTAAATTCAATAGCATCATTTAAAACCTGATAAATTTACAGCATGGACCAGACATGCACGTTTCGGGTACTAAACCCTCGTCAGTGATCCTCAGTCTAAACAATGTAATATGGCCAAAAAGTATGAGCATTATTATGATTGTCCGAAAATGTACCAAAAGATGTAGCAGAATGGGTGGGATATGATGCTACAGGACCCACGTTTTAGAAATTTCAAGAAATTTTGTAACAGAAAATTTCAAATTCGTGAAAGAGACAGACGATCAACTGAAGTTGATCGAACTTGGCTACATGTGCCCTCGGGGACTCTTGGTCCACCAGCAGTGACACTCACCAAGTAGTTCAAATGTTAAACGTCTTTAAATTCAATAGCATCATTTAAAACCTGATAAATTTACAGCATGGACCAGACATGCACGTTTCGGGTACTAAACCCTCGTCAGTGATCCTCAGTCTAAACAATGTAATATGGCCAAAAAGTATGAGCATTATTATGATTGTCCGAAAATGTACCAAAAGATGTAGCAGAATGGGTGGGATATGATGCTACAGGACCCACGTTTTAGAAATTTCAAGAAATTTTGTAACAGAAAATTTCAAATTCGTGAAAGAGACAGACGATCAACTGAAGTTGATCGAACTTGGCTACATGTGCCCTCGGGGACTCTTGGTCCACCAGCAGTGACACTCACCAAGTAGTTCAAATGTTAAACGTCTTTAAATTCAATAGCATCATTTAAAACCTGATAAATTTACAGCATGGACCAGACATGCACGTTTCGGGTACTAAACCCTCGTCAGTGACCCTCAGTCTAAACAATGTAATATGGCCAAAAAGTATGAGCATTATTATGATTGTCCGAAAATGTACCAAAAGATGTAGCAGAATGGGTGGGATATGATGCTACAGGACCCACGTTTTAGAAATTTCAAGAAATTTTGTAACAGAAAATTTCAAATTCGTGAAAGAGACAGACGATCAACTGAAGTTGATCGAACTTGGCTACATGTGCCCTCGGGGACTCTTGGTCCACCAGCAGTGACACTCACCAAGTAGTTCAAATGTTAAACGTCTTTAAATTCAATAGCATCATTTAAAACCTGATAAATTTACAGCATGGACCAGACATGCACGTTTCGGGTATTAAACCCTCGTCAGTGATCCTCAGTCTAAACAATGTAATATGGCCAAAAAGTATGAGCATTATTATGATTGTCCGAAAATGTACCAAAAGATGTAGCAGAATGGGTGGGATATGATGCTACAGGACCCACGTTTTAGAAATTTCAAGAAATTTTGTAACAGAAAATTTCAAATTCGTGAAAGAGACAGACGATCAACTGAAGTTGATCGAACTTGGCTACATGTGCCCTCGGGGACTCTTGGTCCACCAGCAGTGACACTCACCAAGTAGTTCAAATGTTAAACGTCTTTAAATTCAATAGCATCATTTAAAACCTGATAAATTTACAGCATGGACCAGACATGCACGTTTCGGGTACTAAACCCTCGTCGGTGATCCTCAGTCTAAACAATGTAATATGGCCAAAAAGTATGAGCATTATTATGATTGTCCGAAAATGTACCAAAAGATGTAGCAGAATGATATCATTTTCAAAAGTGTAATAAAAAATTACAACAATAAAATAGACTATAACCTGAATGTTTGTATTATCATTATGCATGTGTTTGTTTAAAAATGTAGGACAATCGGGATATGATTTTTTCCAAATGTGGGACAATCGGGATTAAACCCTTCCAAATGGATATTACCGGAAGTGACAATTCTACCGAATTGAAGCGAAGGATGTTGTATGCAAGCAGGAGATGCTGACTCTACCTGGGCACCTGGTCACACTCCCATAGCGGGATTTTGCTTCTTTTTCACGTGGTGGAGGTTTTTGTTTGTTTGCTTTGGTTCTGTTTTATCCTGAATTTGTATGCCTTCGGTTTATGATTTTCTGAATTATCGATTCTGTGTCGTATATAGGAATATGTTCATTATGTTCATCTTTTCCTCGACAGACTACAAATCATACAAATCATGGACATGTAGTGACCTGTGTAATGCCTTGTCCTTCCTCTTGGACAATATTTATGTTAGATTTGGTGAGGATCTATACAAGCAGGTTGTAGGAATTCCTATGGGTACTAACTGTGCGCCTCTTGTTGCAGATCTATTTTTATACAAGTATGAAAAAGAATTTATCCAAAATCTTCAAAAGCAAAGAAAATTTGATGAGCTGAAATGTTTCAATAATACTTCTAGGTATCTGGATGATATTCTAACCATTGACAATCCTGCTTTTGAATTATATAAGAATGAAATTTATCCACAAGAATTCACCCTTAACAAGGCAAACCTTTCAAATACAGAAACACCCTTTTTGGACCTAAATATCAAAATTGTAAACGGAAAGATTCATACAAGTGTATATGACAAAAGGGATGATTTTGGATTCAACATAGTAAATTTCCCTTGGCTTGACGGTGATGTTCCAAGATTACCGTCATACGGCATTTACATATCATAGCTCATCCGGTACGCTAGAGCATGTACTGATATTTTGGATTTTCACAGTAGAAATTTACAAATTACCAAAAAACTTCAAGGTCAAGGTTTCCGCCTTCATAAACTAGTTAAGACTTTCTGGAAATTTTACAAAAATTACAGTCAACTTCTTTTAAAATTCGGATCTATACATGCAACAGAGTACATTACTATGGGTATTACACAACCTGTCTTTTATGGTGATATGATAAACAAAATAAAAAGGATCAAAGGTAGGCAGCATAACCATCGAAAATGCGTCAGAATCATCAAACGCCTTTTATACCGTGGGTATGATCCTAATGTCACCAGACGGACACTAGGCTTGGTACTTGACCAATCTACAGTCTTGTACAAGCGCATCCTTGAGACTTGCACTCTGACTGATTGTGACGACGGGACTCCATGACGGGCCCTGTCCAAACCTCTTTAGAGAAGACAGGGCCCCGACCACCTGTCCTCTCTGAATGTCAGTCGGACTCCTCGGGTGATTACATACATGAGCTCGCTACAGCCGGCAGAGCACAGACTGTATTACGCATGCCCTCTTTTTATATCCATTTACATATTCACCTGTGTCTATGGGGCCTCTGCGTTTCGCGGTCTTGTTTGTGTGATGTCATCTTACAGTGAGGAGGTTGTTTTACACCACAATTGTACGTTCTTCGAGACCTCTGGGTAATTGGAGAAGTGAGAGGGTTGTGCGCACGTAATCCAGGATAACCACGCCATTTGCTACTTGCGTGACAGATGGCCGTCCAAAGTCGGCACCGGTTACCCATTGGTCTTGTCGGTTTATGTGTAGTCTTTTGTGTTTGATGTTTACATGTCGTGTGTCTCTTTTCCGTCTCGTGCTGTACTCGTCTTTTGTGTTTTTGCATCGGGTGTTTTGGTGTTTTACTGTTGATGCTGCAACGGGGTCTTGTTGGAGATCTCCTCCCTTCTTTTTATCTATATTTGTCATTGATGTCCGATGACAGACGAGCATCGTAAGTATACTAAGATTGTTCATAGGTCTCTTTGGTTTATGTGTATTTTGTTTGTTGTTTTGATGTCATTTTGCTGTTCCTTTTTCCTTTAGTGTATCTTGCTGTGGATGTCCTCTCCGTGTTTTCGCTAAGGGTGTTTTGGTGTTGATGCTACAACCGGTTCTTGTCGGAGATCCCCTCCTTTCTTTTACCAAGTCGTACAAAAATTACACGTCCTCAAATTCAAAGCATCATTTAATAACAGATGGCAGGTAACCACACCTTCTTCTTTGCAGCATGGACCAGATATGCACATTTCGGGTACTCAATCATCGTCAGTGATTCTAAATCCAAACAATGAAATATGACCAAGACTGTGACAGGTATGTCCAAAATATGCCAAAAGACGTAGCAAGATGGGTAGGATATGGTTTTACAGGAAATTTGCAAACAGGTTTGTGAATTAAAAAACAGAAATTTTCGAATGCGTTTTATCAGACTTGGCAACATGTGCCTGTGGGTCTCCTGGTTCACCAACAGTGATACTCAACAAGTGGTACAACTATTTGGATTGTGGATCACTGACGAGGGTAACGTACCCGAAACGTGCATGTCTGGTCCATGTTGCAAAGAAGAAGGTGCGTTAACCTGCCATTTCGGCCCTATTTTCAAAGTTGTTCATATATAATATCCTCGTTTATAAAATGTCATATGTTTGGTAAATCCATATCAGGAAAGCCTGTTTTGATTTCACAGTCCTATACTGAATGATACGTCGCTAAAAACGTCTTAAAACGTTGAAAAAATTGAAAATGAGCGAAATTTCTATACAAATTAATGAAATAGATTAGCACTCAAGGCGTTCCCTATGATAATTTTTGCATCAATCGATGCATTTCTGATAGGCCTTTCAATTTGCATAAAACATATTCATGGGCAAGGCCTGGTGCGTAGATGAATTTTGAAGATTTGTATGTAAAATATTGTTTTGCGTTTTGGAATCGTTAATAAAACTCGTTTTGAATTGTATTAATTATTTCTTCCAGCTCTGTCACCTGAAAGAAGCTTTCTTTTGGCCCTTTATCAAATTGACCTCATATATATTAAATTGCTTTTTCGGAAACTTGTCAATTCATCCAAAAATATCAAAATTAATGGGGTTAATATCTAAGCACCATCCCTCCAATGCTATTTTGAACATAGATTTTATTTGGATAGCTACTGAATCGACCCTCTCTGTAAAGTAAATACACAAATTTAATTGAAAAAATAAAACCAGAGGGTGCTACTGAAATGAATTTAGGCGGCTCGTGATTAGTACTTTAGCTTGAAGCATCACTAATGAGGATTTAAGATCTGAAACACGTGTCTGGTTCATAAAAATTGGTATGAAATTTTCTCCCTGAAAGTATAGAGTTGGAACACTTCCGTATTATTCTCATTTATGCAGGAATCTGATGTAAATGCATCGTGGCGTCAGATTTATTATTCATGCCTGCGTTTGCGTCTATCTCTTAGACAAAAAAATCTTATTTTGTGAATGTTATTCAAGGATGATATAATACAAAGGAGGGGATCTCCAACAACACCAGGTTGCAGCACCCACAGCAAAACCCCAAAACACTCAATGCAAAAACACAAAGTAGACAAGTCAGAAAGAGACGCATAAGGGACAAGGAACGTCAACGCACAACACAGAAATATCAAACACAAAGGACTACACATAAACCAACGAGACCAATGGGCAACCTGTGCCGATTTAGTACGACATCTGCCACGGAAATAGCAGAAGGTGTGGTTATCCTGGATTACGTGCGCACGACCCTTCCACTATTCCGATTACCCAGAGGTCTCGAAGAACGTACAATTGTGGTGTAAAACAACCTCCTCACTGTCAGATGACCACACACAAACAAGACCGCAAAACGCAGGGGACCAAGCAACTTAGATGAATATGTAAATGGATATAAAAAGAGGGCGTACGTAATACAATCCGTGCTCTGCCAACGAGAGTTCATGTATGTTATCACCCGAGGAGTCCGACTGACATTCAGAGAGGACAGGTGATCGGGGCCCTGTCTTCTCCAAAGAGTTTTGGACAGGGCCTATCATGGAGTCCCGTCGTCACAGTCAGTCAAAGTGCAAGTTTTAAGAATGCGCTTGTACAAGACTGTAGATTGATCAAGTACCAAGCCTAGTGTCCGTCTGGTGACATTAGGATCATATCCACGGTATTAAAGGCGTTTGATATCTCTGACGCATTTTCGATGGTGATTTTGTCTATCTTTGATCCTTCTTATCTTGTTAATAATGTCACCATAAAATGCAGGTTGTGAAATACCCAAAGTAATATACAACATCACATTTACCACAGTCATAATTACGTGCTTTCGATTTTATCTCTTTTATTTTCTTTATGATGATGTTCCTGTCACAATGTCTTATTGAAGTTAATTTGCATTACAAGCTTGCTCGGCCTATGACGTATTCTTACATTTATAAATTCTAAATGCATTATTGATGTTTAATACGGTGTACAGATTTCTTGAGACAATACAGGATGGATATATAACTATGATCATGTCTTTTATCATGTCTTTAAAATTGAAGATTAAAGAAATGTGATATAAATTAGCAATTGATATCTGATATGCAAGGTAAATCAACTGTGATAAAATGCCATTATTTCAATTTATTTCATCGTGAAACATCGAAAGCGTTTTTGATAAACAAAAATTGAATCAATATTTGAAAAGGAATAATCAATTTCACTGGTCATTAATCATGGGCGTAATTTTTGCATATATAAGAACATTAATACATGTCATTTCAGTCTATTTCATTTTTTCTTTCAACATGAAAATGACAAACTCAAGATTTACTCTTTATTCCTTAAGAATGTTATCATTATTGTTTTCTGCTGTGGATGGTTTTCGATTTGCTTCGCAATATGGACGCGGGTTTTGTCTTCCTTACCCCGACATTATAACATTTCGGAAAATGGGACCCAAAATGTGCATGATTGCTTGTCAACAGAACAAGGATTGTATATCCATAAACCATCACAGAGATAGACTAGACTGTCAAATATTTTCCTGGGATTCCATGAGTATCAGCCAATTCGAAACAAAAAACAACTGTACACACTACAGCTCCCAAGGTACTCCTTTGGTAAGTGAATTCAAGGATGTGTAATTTCTTACAATGTAGAATTATGTTTTTTTTTCAAAACCTATGTTTTATGTCATATTACATTGTTTAGATTGGAGGGTTAAGTACCCGAAACGTGCATGTCTGGTCAAATGCTGCAAATGTATCTTATCTTAAATGATGCTATTGAATTTGAAGACGTTTAAACATTTGATAGAATTTCGATCGTAATATCAAATTTTTGAAGGCTTTACAAGCAAATATGTAAACTAACCACAAGTTAACAGAGATAAAAGTTTTTGTCAGTATATATAAATATATATGTTTTTCTTTAAAATTTTAGTGCACCATATGCGCATTTCAACAAGTTATGTAAACTTATCTGTTAAAGACGACTTTCTCGAAATTATTGAATATATTCCCGAAATGTTTTTTTATCGATATATCCCATACAATATATAGCTTTATACATGTGCAACCATTCAACTCTTAGGTCCGGATTGACAGACATCACTTTGGTAATCACATTTCTTCCATGCAATTAGATACTATTCATATCATCACCTTTCCTCTCATTATTAATAATACAAAATATAAACAACAAAACAAGTAAGTGCGTAGCATTGCCACTTTTCTTATTTTAATTCAGATAATTATTGGTTGTACTAATCGCTTAATGAATTTTTAATTTTTGATTAAACAAATTACTCTATAAACGTAATGAATAAGAATTGAATCGAACAGCAAGTTTAATTATTGAAGAAATGACGTATATGTATGTATGCATTGTAATTTAAAATTAAGAAAAAAATCGGAATAACCAGAAAATTACAAATGCTGTGAATCGTTTATAATTTGAGGTCTTAAAGCCTTTAGAATATAAACATATGTAATATGTATAATATAAAAAAAGACTTTTTTTGAAATTTTAATTGGTTATTTGAAATCTGTTGTGTTTGTTTTTTCCAAAGGACCAGAGCCACGAACGGCGATATCGGCCTAAAGTTTTCGTATATTTTCAAACACAGACAATGTTTCTAAATTATCAACAAAGGGAAAGGAGAACATTTTGTCTTTCGAAAACGTGCAAAGTTGTGAGATTCCGGACATGTCTTAGGAAGATATAGAGCCCAAAACCAAGCCAGGATTTGCATTTCCGGTACTTTTGTGAGATATCATGAAATTTGATCGATAATTTCGCATTGGGCCGGACATTCTACCAAAAAAAGAATTATATTCAAATATTCTTTTATTATACCTGTGATTATTTCGATGAAGATTTTTTTGGTAGAAGGTCCGGTTGTAGTCGATAATTAAACTTTTATGAGTTCTCTGTTGGCACATTTCTTGACAAATTGTTCATCAAAGATGGTTAGAACGTCATGAAAAAGACTTTCCAAACGATAAAAATGAGAAGTTGTATTTCAAGATAGGTAGTAGATAATCTGAAAGCTTTTAAAATTATGTAAACTTTTATAAATTTGGCGGTTGATTACTTTTACACCTATTTAAAACTATTCCAATTCTTCAGAAAATTGCTCCATAGTAGATAATATTTGTGACGTCATTTATACCAATGACGTCATCAAAATTGACGTTTTTGAATTTCCTGAAATGCAAAGTTGTGCACTCGAGTAGTTACGATACATATTTTCGTTATACTTAATAATCTTTTGAACCACTCTATGTGTTCCCTGTATATATCGGCATGTATACACGTGATGCTACGAGGAAAAAATAAGAGAATAATTTAAAAAATCTTTTAAAGAAGGCATATATATAATGTATGTGGGATTTTGGGGGTTTCGGTTTATTTGTTTGTTATATATATGTATGTTATTTCCTAAAATGTTCCTAATACGGGAATAAAATATTTAAACAAAAAAATGCATCGGCTTTCTACAATTATCCTATACGATAGAGAAATTGGAAGATAAGGGGAAGAAAACATGATTGAAATAATGAGAATTCGAAACACAAAAGAAAGACGTAATATGAATGCAGCATAAAGAAGCAAAATAGATCGAAGCCCAAGAAGAAATATTTATGATCTAATTTATGATCTAATTCTTTTAAAGAGGAAGTGGGGATTTTTGAAGACAAAAAAAAAAAAAAAAAAAAAAAAAAAAAAGATGGAAAACTTGAAATCAAATGATTAATTTGAAATAGATGATTGACGAACGATATCAAACCAGCGAATTTTGATTGAGGTTCAGACTATGCTGGATCAATTCTCTGTCCGTTTATTTTGATGTAATATAAAGTCCAGCGCCCAATATAATGGATAAAAGGGGATAAGAGACCGTGGTATAATAATTTATTCAAAGATACTATTTCCCTGAAAATAAATTTTATTGAAAACGTAAAATTTATTCCGACGGGTCTGGGTTGAGAAAAAAAAGAGACGTAAAAAGTTTTATTTGAAAATATGCAATAATGACCATAATATTGTCGAATTTGTAAAATTAAATCTCCATATATTCCTCTATTATAAAAACACAATACATTGTAGGTGGCGCCAGCGAAATGAATTAGAGCTGCGCACCCAAAATTAAAAATGACGTTTTCAAACGGCTATAGCAGCGAATGTATACGTTAGATTCGCCTGAAAATTTGAATTTATACAAATGAGAACGTAAACTTTCATATGAAAAGAAATATTTTGCATTTAAAAATTTCGTAAAATTAAATACTTTTCATTTTCAATGACACCGTACTGTTATAAAAGCTTTATCATCAAGTTATGAAAACAAAAATCACGTCATTAAAAAATGTTGACCGCAAAAAGGGGAGAGTCTAGAACATGCTCCCCTTCTCGCACTGGCCTCATCCCTCCCTTTAGATTCGCCAATCATCCGATATTGCAAAAATGTGAAAAAAAAATTGATTCTTAAAAAGTACGCGAACGCTGTGCACAATTCATAACATTCGAACATTAATCACCTTTGCTACAGTCCATCGATCCAGAAATTAATAATGTTGTGCAACTATGACATCGTTTTGTCACATTCATGGTACTGTTCTGGCAGATTTGGATCAGTGGTTTTCTTATTCGGGTAACGTACCTAAATTTTCATTCCTCTAAGCGCGAATCATTACGTACATGTATTCGTATTCCATATCTTGATCTCTATCTTGTTCACATTAATACACGCTGTATTATTGTAACGATAGTCGCGGCCATCGTCGCTATCGTCTCTAAAATATCCAACTCGCCGACTATCGATTCTATTTCTGAGAATCGATTAATCAGAGTAAATAGATCTACACTTCTTTGAAAAATGTTCTCCCTTCACACAAAATGACACGAAAAATGTATCAGAATGGGAGTCATGGCAACGGATTCTAGTTAAGTTATGGAACGGTTATCGCTTACGATCGATTGTCGGTCGTTGAATGGCCAGCGATGAACATTACTAATCGATGTTGAGAATCAAACGCGATTGTCGCCGACATCGCTGATAACCGGATTGTCCGATTTAGTATCTTGGTTTTGATAAATTCGTGTATTTCCCTTTTATACTATTATTTTTTTCCTTGTACTTCAAAGTACATACTAGTGTATGATATTTTCTGTTGCATGGTATTCAAGAAAAAGAAGCTTGAATGAATTGATAGGGTACTCATAGTAGTTGTGATCGAAAGTGCTTTACTTAATAAAACAATTTTATTCAAAGAAATAATGATTTGGTGTTTACTCCAATTCGTTGTTGGTTGCAAAATGAAAAAAAGAAATGTTTTGAATATTCCGATTATAATAATAATGGGTTATGCCCATACGATTATTTCCGCTTATCGATTATGATTTAACTTCCGATTGCCCAACACTTATACTAGTACTAGCACATACATGTGAGAAGAGTCACACGTATTTCTCTAATCAATAATTATGTATGTCATGATAAGAACGGGAGCATGAAAAGTAATTTAAAATGCGAAATATTCAAAATGCAACCATCGTTTTTTCTCTATGTTCAAAGTCCGCTACCATTGACCCGAATGGGACCCTTCGCTTTTATGTTAGAAATATCCTGTCCCCTAATTCCTGTATCCGCCACAACCTCTTCAAATGGGTATTACACACTGATTTTAAAAGGAAAATCATGCAATGAATTAAGACATTATTTTTCTCATTTTTCAACTCGAGTTTTAGCTGTACTTATTTATACTGAGTCATTGACTCATATGCACCGAAGTGTACGGAAGGGGTTTTCAATTTAGCCGATGTATTATCTCTGTCTAGTCCAGCAACTGACCGCAAAATTGGATTAAAAACTGATACGTGTAAATTGAGTTTATAGGAAAAAATTTGAAGTACTTAAAGATGTCAAATTGGGTCACATCAATGTTCATCTTCATACATCGCTGACAGTGGTGTATCTACGGCAAAATTAAGTGGATGCTTTAATTATCTAGATCTGCAGCAGATATAGAACCGTGTTTTGATGTGTACAGGCGTATTCACTTTTGATTGGAGATGTTCTGACAACTTTATTAAGAGAAAATCTTTGAATTTAACGGTATTTCAGAAATTTTCGGAAAAAATGAAGAAGCATACATGGTATTCCTTTGTCTGATCTGATACAGCCTAACACTCTTCTCGGACAGTATGAACGTATCGGATCCGTGATTCATGAAGATGGTAAACATTAAGTCTTTCTTTGATTTTTTTTTTCATATAATCATAAATAATGACATCAATTTCTTGTGGATCGATGCAGCTTACATCTTACGCGATTTAAACGAATACAAAAAAAGTATTACATTGAAGACATGCATACTGTAGTTCCAGGACGAACATATCAGCCTGTGACTTCGAGCAAAGGCAGAACAAACACGGATTGTACATGATAAATTGTACACATATTGTATTTATAGAAATTTTTAAAATATGTTTTCTTTAAATTAATATTTCACACATTTTCTCAATGTAGAAATATCTCTTATCATTTCTAATACTTAGTAATTCATGGTACATGTCCTGACATTATGCGACGTCATATGTGAAAATGACGTCAAATGACGTCGCAAACAATATGCCATACCCTCAATTCGCATTGAAATATTTTGCTTCAACAAGGCCGTAAATCACAAAGTTGGCCAGTTCTGAATTGCTGAAATATGGTATTATCAAAATATAAAAGATGAACCTTGTGGCAAATTAGGCCGATTTTGCCGTTCGTGGCTCTGGTCCTTTGGTGGAGACAACGAGAAATGATAGGATATATAAACAAAACGCTTTAACTTTAATTGAAAGATAATTTATTTTGATTACTAAACAGAAAATTAAGAACCGCTCACTCTTAACGAAATGAATATCTAAAGTTTAGGAATAAAACGTTGCCAGGGCACCACGGTATGTTTTTTCAACTTTTAATAGTTTAAGATTCAATGAACCATGGGTTCGGATTCATTTTCCAAAACATATGTGGTTGGTACACAGCCATATGAAGTTCCTTTATAGAAGGCTTCTCTTTACCATCTCTCTGGAGATGTGTTCACTATATGAAGTTGTCCTTCGCGTTTCTGTGGAGCTGTGTTGTTGTCACCGTTTGTCTGCCCTATTTTTCTTTCCTCGAGAGAAAGTTCTGTTTTAAATTTTTCCCAAAGAACTTTTGAACCTTTTGATAAGGATTTTTGGAGTCTGACTTCGGCTTTTGGGTTTGATTCTCTTTCTATGATTAACATTTTGTTTGTTCTTTTATTTGTGAAAAAAAACCCCACACAACAAGTGTTGCTTTGTATTATCTAAATAATATAAAAAAATCAATTTCCATATATCACATGATTTATTAGATAAATGGAAATAATTAGCAAGACGTGTTTCACAGCGCTATCCAGAATCCTTCCGCACTTGTACTGGAGATGGTGCATTAGACAAGTTGTCCTTAGTGATTCTGAGGGGGCATATGGCGTTGGCTCTGTTTGTTTGTCCTATTTTCTTATCGCGTGGGGAAGTTCTGTTTTCCCCATGGGTACGAATTGCGCCCAGCTGCTTGCGGACTTATTTTTATATTCATAAGAAGCTGACTTTATCCAGACCTTGTTCTCGACTGAGGGAAAGCATCTAGCATTTCAGTTCAATTTTACATTCAGATAGATGACTTGTTGTCCATCAATAATCCGAGCTTTAAGGATCATATGCATGAGGTCTATCCTCGTGAACTAGAGATCAAGGAAACAACAGAGAGTGCCAAATCCGCTTTGTGCTTAGATATACTTCTATCTTTCGACGCAAACAGCCATTTGAACACCTCACTGTATGACAAGCGTGACGATTTCAGCTTCCACGTAACTAACTCCTTTTCATGAGTAGCAACATTCCGTCTTCTCCTGCTTATGGCGTTTTTGTTTCTAAGCTGATGCGGTACGCCAGGACATAATCCAAATATAGAGATTTCATCATTAGAGCCAGACGGCTTGCAAGTAAGTTACTTGTGCAGGGTTATATCATACAACGACTGAAATCAACATTGATGAGGTTTTTCGGTCGCTGCGGGGATATAATAAAAGCATATCTGATCCGGAATGATCAGTGACATTCTGCATTGTGTTTGAATGGCTGTCATTATCACCAAACAAGACATACTTACCTGATCTGTACACCAAATGTACATGGAAGCAATCACCGAATTTGACAGGTTTCCATGGATCTATTTCGACGGGTGTTGCATGCAATCAGGAGACGCTGACTCTCCCCGGGCACCTGGTCTCACTTCGAAATGTTGTTCATTTCGGGGTTCGCAACCGTTCCGATGGGAATTCTCACGAATTGGCCTTGCCTTCTCGATATTGAGACAAAATAACTGTTAGGTACTTCTTTGATGTTTATTCGTAAGCCTTTCGATTGTGGTTTTCGGAATATGGTTTTGGCTTTTGTGAAGTACTTTCATTCACTGATCGAATAACATTGGCTACAACTTCATATAGTTAAAGAAGATCCTGACGATAATCTCAACAGCACTCACAATAGAAGACAAAATTAAGCATCGACGGACCCCTAGCAAGCTAGAGGTGGGACCAGGTGCCCGGGAGGAGCAAGCATCCCCTGTTGGCCAGCCGCACCCGCCGTCGATGTTTAAGCACGAAGATGAAAACAATAAATAAACTTCATGCACTGTCTGACGTTATGTCTATATAGAAAGTGCTATGGCGACAATGTCAGGGAAATATATTCAAAGCCCTTACTGTCAAACCCCTCGCGGGGAACTTTTTTACGAGCTCCACACGGCAAAGGGCATAAGTGTGACACAAATAAGTTAAAGAAGATCCTGACGATAATCTCAACAGCACTCACAATAGAGTACAAAATCAAGCATCGACGGACCCCTAGCAAGCTAGAGGTGGGACCAGGTTCCCGGAGCAAGGAGCAAGCATATAGGAGGCAACTTTGCCTTGAATTTAAAACAAAATCTTTTCTCATCTCCTTTGCCAGTGAGCAATGATTTGGAAAGACATTTCAAATAAACTTTAAAAAAACATCTATTTTTGATTCCAATAAACAGAACACAGACAGATGTGACGGAGCGAAATGTGCGGAGCATCATACATGCGTGGATATGCTGGATGGGTCGGATTACTGTGTGAGAACAGGTAAACCTCTTCTTTGATATTGGTTAGGTTGTTTCTGTCTAAATGTGTGGTTTGCGTTTATCAGTGAGTGAAATCAATCAGAAAATCTCAAGATCAGAATCTATAAAGTCTTAATCAATGCACATACATAATAACAAAAGGTACAATTGAATACAAAATATAAAATGAGATGCCCGGGAAGAGTAAGCAATTTTGCTTGCTAGAAATATCCTTCACTTTACTGTACTGAAAAGGTTGAACCGGCGAGTATGTCAGATTCAAGAGTTTCATTTTAGAGTTCAAGTTTACGAAAGCGGACAATCATTTATATTGCCTTGGGTTCTGAATAGAAATTAATAAAAATGTCCTGTATCATATACACTGTATACAGATACATGTTCTTTCTGTTTTGTTCATTTCAACATTTTACAAATTTGACAAGGGGTTCTAATTTAATTCTTATCCTTCATCACAGAAAATCCATATGTTTTCCTACTTTAAAACAATTGGTGGTTTTTTAATGTGTAATCCGAATTCACGGTGGCAGTGTTTTGAATAGTTCTAACATTCTAAGGAAACTTTCACTACCTTGATTGAAATGTAGGAAAAGTCTGAGAACTATGACAAAACCTACTTTGTAAAAGAAAAGTCCGATTCTGAAAATAAGTACACTGAAACAGATACATATACTATTGTGATGTTAAACTTCCTGATCGACAACATTTTTGTTATGTTTGGAGGAAAGGTCAAAAACAAATTGTCGGAATTCCAATTGGGACCAGTTGTTCTGAGAGCTAGGCTTCTTTCAGATAAGTTTCTCAGCCAGTGTAAACAGGTGCGGGCTTACAAGCCATACTTCGTACTTCGCGTTGTGTTATTAGTAAATGTGCAGTTCTTTGTCGTGGAAGGAAAACATCGTTGAAATTTTACAAAGTTTATTTCACGAAACATAATTTGACAGAATCCATAGCATGCGAGAAAGTAGTTCTGACGATTGAAAAATGGCACATTGTATTTAAACCTGGGAGGGGAATTGTACAAAATGATGGACATATTTCTAGATAATTCCATGTTCATCCCCGCAAAGATTAGGTTGTCTACAACTCTTCAAAAGCATCTGAAATAATGAGGGATTGTACGTAAATAAACTCAATATGCAGGTACTTCACGTGCAGAATTGACAACAATTTCTCCAACTCATAGATAAAACCAATTTGTAATTAAGCTCTTATCAATCTCTAGACTTTCCAAGTATTGAAAAATCAATATTACTATTAAACATATTAAATTTGATGAAATATTTCCATTAAAAATCTTAAGATAAACTTATTAATTGATATTTCTTGAATCTGTTTCTAATCTCGTTTCAAAATTAACTTTATGTGAATTAATATTAACATCATCCCTCTTTCATGTAAGGAAATTACTTTACTGTCGTGTTCTGACAAATGCATCGATTTAGTTTAGAGTTATACCTCTTTCTACAGTGTGCAAATTCCCCAATATAAAACAATAATTCACCGTAAATATTGTGGGGGAGAGCCCATATGGTTACAATACTCCCCAACTTAAGAAAATAACCAAGATTTTTAAAATCAAAATCATATATTCCAATTCAAATATATTCAACTTTATAACTGACTTTTAAGTTACTTTCATCATTCTTTTTTCTTAATTTGAATCTATGCTTGGTTATTTTCTAAACGCATGGCCTTGACACCACAGTATAGATAAACGCATCATCTTACATATAATCATGATCAAGTTAATAAATATAAATGACATGCAGATTAAAGTCATCATCTCAAGTTGTTCACTGTCTTTATCAGGTGACCGAATACTCCTCATCATAATAAACTCAGTATTGTTCATTCAAAATGTCCTTGACATAATTATCAAAACATAACAAATTCATTCAAGGCCAGTAAGTGAAATAATAGTATGATATATTAATCATGTTAATGTTCAATGTACATCATGCAAAAAAAAAAATCGAAATTCATTAATAAAATATATGCAAGTACCATTATACATTAGCAAAATACAATATAAAATTCACATTTACTCTGCTTTTCACTGATATAACACTACACACGATTTGTTCATTTCTTTGTCTTCTTATGGTTTTTCATAGGATCGATCCTTACGGTCATACTGTTCCTTTCCATCTTATGGTCCTCTTTCGTGTTCTGTGTAACCTCCGTCGAGTTAAACGAATACATGGACCTCGATTTCATCATGGAAGGAATTCTGCACCATATGGATTTTACCATCATATCATCGAATGTTTTTCTATTCGCTCGAGAACTAAATCATCTTCTCGTCTTCGGCATAATCTCCCACGGAATTGCACCTCATGGTTTCTTCTAAGCGATCATATCTTCTTCATTGGTCTACCTGTGACGCATCTTGGTATTAGTAACGTTACCAAGATCTTCCCGTAATCTGGATGACGCCGTGCACCCAGAAAAGCGACGGAGTATAAACTTTCTCGTTATAAAGCGTCAAATAAGGTAGTTCATTAATTGCAAATTGTCCTTTGCATTGGATTCTGCATGGATCGCACATCCCTATGGCAGATTTCACTCTACCATAATATTCTCATCTTACCTATCTTTATAACACAGGAGCTAGTGTATCCAACCAAATTCAGTTGGAATACGGTTTTCTTACTTTCATTATTTCTTTTCATTTTAGCATTTTATCTACTCTCTTCAACGGCTTCCTTTTGAAGTGAGCCTTGAAGTTTCCCTGATTTTGTTTGTGGGACAAATACCTATCACGTGAGTGATAACGATCTCTTTATCTATCCGGAAATCTGCGATTAGGACAATTCCGTCTTAAATGACCTTTCGCGTGACATAGCCAGCATTCTTTTGTTTTAGTTCTACTCGTGTGGTCTGACTTTGTCTGACCTTGTACTTGGTTAGAGGTTTTTTTTGGAGTCTCAGCCTTCTGAACTTTTAACGGGAACTGTATTTATGAGTTTCTGTTTATTAGGTAGGGTGTTTTCACACTCATTTAGCGACTTTTTGCGTTTAGAATGAGAAACTTCTCCGTTTTCATCGGATTCAGGGTCTGCATAATCGTGAGTCGGTTTAATACTTTGTTTATTTACGCGCTGGGGACATTCCCAAACAGTGTGTCCTGTACAACTGCATTTAAAACATCTTTGATTACTCTGATTTACTGATTCTGAATTTTCATCTCTTGTGAGTGTTTCGTTCTGTGTATTTGACATCAGATTGTATTAAAACCTGGGAGGGGAATTGCACAAAATGATGGACATATTTCTAGATAGTTCCATGTTCATTCCTCAAAGATAAGGTTGTCTACAACTCTTCAAAATCATCTGAAATTATGAGGGATTGTACGTAAATAAACTCAATATGCTGGTACTTCACTTTTAGAATTGACAACAATTTCTCCAACTCATAGATAAAACCAATTTGTAATTAAGTTCTTATCAATCTCTGGACTTTCCAAGTATTGAAAAATCAATATTGAATAATTAAACATGTTTAAGTTGATGAAATATTTCCATTAAAAATCTTAAGATAAACTTATTAACTGATATTTCTTGAATCTGTTTCTAATCTCGTTTCAAAATTAACTTTATGTGAATTAATATTAACATCATCCCTCTTTCATGTAAGGGAATTAATCAACTTTCGTGTTCTGACAAATGCATCGATTTAGTTTAGAGTTATACCTCTTTCTACAGTGTGCAAATTCCCCAATATAAAACAATAATTCACCGTAAATATTGTGGGGGAGAGCCCATATGGTTACAATACTCCCCCACTTAAGAAAATAACCAAGAATTTTACAATCAAAATCATATATTCCAATTCAAATATATTCAACTTTATAACTGACTTTTAAGTTACTTTCATCATTCTTTTTTCTTAATTTGAATCTATGCTTGGTTATTTTCTAAACGAACGGCCTTGACACCACAGTATAGATAAACGCATCATCTTATATATAATCATGATCAAGTTAATAAATATAAATGACAAGCAGATTAAAGTCATCATCTCAAGTTGTTCACTGTCTTTATCAGGTGACCGAATACTCCTCATCATAATAAACTCAGTATTGTTCATTCAAAATGTCCTTGACATAATTATCAAAACATAACAAATTCATTCAAGGCCAGCAAGTGAAATAATAGTATGATATATTAATCATGTTAATGTTCAATGTACATCATGCAAAAATAAAATCGAAATTCATTAATAAGATTCATGCAAGTACCATTATACATTAGCAAAATACAATATAAAATTCACATTTACTCTGCTTTTCACTGATATAACACTACACACGATTTGTTCATTTCTTTGTCTTCTTATGGTTTTTCATAGGATCGATCCTTACGGTCATACTGTTCCTTTCCATCTTATGGTCCTCTTTCGTGTTCTGTGTAACCTCCGTCGAGTTAAACGAATACATGGACCTCGATTTCATCATGGAAGGAATTCTGCACCATATGGATTTTACCATCATATCATCGAATGTTTTTCTATTCGCTCGAGAACTAAATCATCTTCTCGTCTTCGGCATAATCTCCCACGGAATTGCACCTCATGGTTTCTTCTAAGCAATCATATCTTCTTCATTGGTCTACCTGTGACGCATCTTGGTATGAGTAACGTTACCAAGATCTTCCCGTAATCTGGATGACGCCGTGCACCCAGAAAAGCGACGGAGTATAAACTTTCTCGTTATAAAGCGTCAAATAAGGTAGTTCATTAATTGCAAATTGTCCTTTGCATTGGATTCTGCATGGATCGCACATCCCTATGGCAGATTTCACTCTACCATAATATTCTCATCTTACCTATCTTTATAACACAGGAGCTAGTGTATCCAGCCAAATTCAGTTGGAATACGGTTTTCTTACTTTCATTATTTCTTTTCATTTTAGCATTTTGTCTGCTCTCTTCAACGGCTTCCTTTTGAAGAGAGCCTTGAAGTTTCCCTGATTTTGTTTGTGGGACAAATACCTATCACGTGAGTAATAACGATCTCTTTATCTATCCGGAAATCGTAAATATTGTGGGGGAGAGTCCATACGGTTACACCAGGAATACATTTGTGATCGACTAACATCGCCACTGAGGAAGTTCTACGGTAGAACACGTCATACACAATGATGTCCTTTTGTACAGAATGGTGAATGATATTCTGTCTTAGAACATTTGAGCCATTCAACCACAGATTATACTTATATCTTCCGACGGAAGTAACCGGCTGTGATATCTCTGCCGAATCTCTGCCGAATTTAAACGACGGGTGTTGCATGCAAGCAGGAGATGCTGACTCTTCCTGGGCATCTGGTCTCACTCCTAGTTGGGATTTCGCTTCTTTTCATGTATTTGATATTTCTGTTTCTTTGCTTTGGTTCCTTTGTTTTGTTTTATCCTGATTTCGTTTGCCTTCGGTTTGTGATTTCCTGAAGTATCGATTTTGTACTGTGTATTGGGATATGGTCATTGTCCATATTTGTCACGGTTATTATAATAAAGATAGATTATTCAAACCTGACCATTTTCTGTTACTATACTCATGGAACCAAACAATAAATATTCAAAAGCACTGCTAAGATTTAAGGTAATAGTAAAATATTCATTGCAACACAATATAATTCAACGCTATTTTTTCCATTATGAAAAGTAGATGATTTGATATTTAGCGTTATCTTTTAGGAATGATCAAAATATTACTTCAGAGTTTCAAGCAAAAGGGTGCCGTGATTGCCATTATCAAATGGACTTTTCCAAAGAAAGAATTTTCATTGACAAATATACGGAAAATGCAAATGATGAACGGGGTACTTATATTATACAAAATAAATCTGTTAATGTGGCTGCATGTTCTGATTTATGTGATTCAGAATGCAGTGCTCCACAGCTTGTGAATGTAAAGGAATCTGCAGGTATGGATTTTGTTGGGGGCTGGAGATCATTCACGTGTGATAACGGATACGAGCTAAGTTATGGAGTGACCTCACAATTCATGACGTGTAAATCTAACGGAGAATGGACTGGCACAACAAACTGCACAATCGAAAGTAAGACTTTAGAGACAGTAGCCAAAGCCATATATGCCGCAGTTATGTCGTAATTATTTCTATAATGACGTGAGAATTTTTTAGCTTACCTGAGCGAAGTTCAATTGAGCTATTGTCATAGCATTACGTCCGTCGTCTGTCCGTCCGTCGTCTATCCGTCCTAAACTTTTCACATTTTAGACTTCTTCTCAAGAACCACTGAGGGGATTTTGATGACACTTGGTAGGAATAAAGTACGTATATATAGCCCCCTACAACATGTACAAGTGTTGCAGTTTTTCGTCCGGATAAATCAACAGGTGGCGCCATCACAGGTAAATTTTAAACGTCTTCAAATTGAATAGCATCATTTAAGAAAGGAAAATTGACAGTATGGACCATACATGCACGTTTCGGGTACTGATTCTCAAATTTAAACAATGTAATATACCAAAAAGTATGAAAGTTACTACAAATGTATGTCAAAAAAGCGTACCGAAAGACGTAGCAAGATGTCACAGGGGATACCCTCCTTTGACTAACTTCCTCTTCAGAACTGAAGCACATATCGACAAACTGAAAACATCTGTATGATTCAGAAAGATGTCTGAACAAGTGCTGTTGTCTTTGGTTCCATTCCGTAGTCATATGTTTGACGCGTTTCTGACGTCTCTATGGACTTTGTTCGAAATGAATGATCATTATTTAAGTGTTTCTTTGAATAACTCTAGAAATATGAGGTTTTATGACCTTAATTTCTGCATATTTGTCATATTTAAGGGATTCAGTGGTTTTATGATGGTTTTGGTTGGTATTAATTTTAGCTCTTCTGGTCAAAGACCAGTCGAGCTTATTCGATACGATGTTGTCCGCCGTCCGTCTGTCTGTTAACAATTTTTGTGATCGCAACTCCTCTGAAACAATAAATGATAGACACCTAATTCTTTTGCATTTAGTTTGATCTATGGTCTTGTTGTGCACCTGATATTTTGTTTGAACCTGTGACCCCCAGGGTCTTAAAAATGGGTGTGGTCATTTTCTCTTATATAAGTCTATGTAATCTTGTTAACACATATTCGCAGAAAGTATAATTCATGGAGAGTAGTTGATTCTTTTTGCAATATAACCCATCTCTGGTGTAGTTGTGCACCTGCTATTCTATTTGAGCCTCTACCCCCTAGGGTCTTGAAAAATGGGTGTGGTCATTTTCTCCTATATAAGTCTATGTAATCTTGTGAACACCAATTCTCAAAAAGTATAATCGACAGAGAGATTATTCTTTTTGCATTACCATGCGTCTTTGGTCTAATTGTATACCTGATATTTAGTTTGAACCCCTGATCCCGATTCTCAGAAAGTATAATTGATCGAGATTAAATTCTTTTAACGTCACTTTACAAGTGTCTGTGTTTAGATGTGCACCTCATTTTTTGTGTGAGTCCCTGGCCAAAGGGTCTTGAAGTGGGTGTCACATTAGTTGAGTGAATTTAACAAAACAGCCAGTGGAGCTTCAGCCTAAATCAGATACTTCTGTTTTTCTTATGTGAAAAAGGTAGGGATGGGAGTATTTATCATATATATATATATATCCATATAAACATAAATACTGAAATGATATTAACGAAACTTTGTAGAAATGAAGTACTCATGGTCGGTCCCATACAAGTTTTGCTATTTTACGTCTAGTTCCGTCAACAGGTGGCGACACCACAGGCAAAAGAAGGTCACGGTAAGGTACCCTGCTTTTACAAACTCTTTCAGAACAGAAAGCATCTGGATGCTCTAGAGGGATGTCTCAACAAGTGTTGTTGTTTTTGGTTCCAGCCTGAAGTCAAATGTTTGACGTGTTTATGACATATTTTCACTCTATGTCAGAAATGCTCATTTGTGATCTGTTTCTTTGACTAACTCTAAAAATTTGTGGTTTTGTGCCTCATTTAGTGTATGTTTGTCTCTTTTTCTTTGGAATTTTTTTTTTTTGGATTTTTTTTTTCAAATATGAAGAGATATATTTACTATGAACATAGATCCAAGGGATGAGGGTTAAAGTCTAGGCACCAGCACCCCAAATTGTTTTTCTTCCTTTTTTCATTTTTCCCATTTTGTCAGCTTTTTATGCACCTTTAAATCATCTTAATACCTTTGATTTCTGTTTTGAACAAATTTTTCTTCTTCCATTTTGCACGCTCATTCACTGTGTTTACGCCTCATATTTAAGTCACTTAACGTTGTAATGTATATTTTATGATTTTTAAATTTAAAAAAAAATGATCTATGCATATAGACTCGGGGTTGTGGGTTCAAATTCCGGCACTGACACTATCATGATGCAATGATAGTAGGATAAGAGTGTATATAGGTATCAGGTGAGCGTTGTGCCCCTAGGGCTTGGAGGGGGGTGTTCATAGTGTGCGTGATTTCTTCACTTATATTGTTAAAACAGGACTTGTCTTAAGTTATTCTAGGTGGTAAAAATCTCATGTAAAAGACATTTCTAATTACTTACATTGTATTTCCAACATCTAACATTCTATTGTTAGAACCGTGAAATTGTCGATTTCAGAATGTCCTGAACCTTCAGCGCCAAGTAATGGGATCATATTTCCCGGTGAAAACATCATCGGATCAATACGGAACGTTCAATGTATCAATGGATATCTCAATATCGGTGTTCCTCCTACAATTGAATGCTTCGACAACAGAACATGGACCAACTGGACTGGCTCTTGTAAGTCATGTGATGACCCTAACAGCATTCCACATGCTGTTATCAGTGACGGAAACGTAACAGTAGGAAGTAACAGGACGTATACCTGTAACACCGGTTTCGAAGACAATGGGGAATCCCCTTGTATTAGATGCAATGAATCTGCCTTATGGACCACGACTGAGTTTTCTTGCACAATAGTTGGTACGTGAACAATTTTATTTTACATATCATCTTATGAAACAAGTTATGCAAGAAAAATATGTTTATCCATTTGATGAATATGAATAAGACTCTAGAATATGTGAACACTAATATACTATGCTTGGAAATTCAAAAGCAAATGAAATATTTCATGAGTATTCCGTTAACGTCCTGAATCATATTGGAGGGTTGTGCGCATGTAATCCAAATAAATACACGATTTGTTAATAACTTGTCAGGTTGACGTCCTCAAGTGGCACAACTGCTCGCATTGGTTTTTGTGTTCATTGACTTAATGTTTAGATGTCGTTTTTTCATGTTTGATCTTCATTGTCTTTTGTTGTTTGTTTTTGTAGTGCTTGTCACCTCCTGTGTTTTTGCATTTGGGTGTTTCATATTTTCTTTTTGCTGTGGGTGCTGCAACAAAGTTCCGCTGGAGATCCCTTCTCTTATTATGTATCAATCGGATCTCCGTATGTCGGGTTTCATTCAATCTGTCTTACAACAAAATCACAAAGCAGACACACACACACACACACACACACCCTCACACACACCCTCGGAACCCCAGGCTATTTGCTCTTTGGCTGAATATGCTTATGACCCGAAGGTTTCACAACATCTTAATCCAAGGATATGTGACCAAGTTCAAGGTCATCTATGAAATGGTACATGCATTCCTGTCCGGACTATACCTCTTGAACCATTTACACGATCGCTTTCATATTTTAGTATGTTGTTACTTATGACCCGAAGGTTTCAAATCACATTGACTCAAGATAATGTGACCAAAGTTAAGGTCAATTAGGATATTTAAAATGAAATTGTATATGTTATGTGTATTATGTCCAGGCTTTATCTTTTGAACCGTGATAGGATCTCTTCATATTTAGTATGATGGTGCTGATAACCCCAAGGTTTCACACCACCTTGATCCAAGGTCATATGACTAAGGTCAAGGTAAAGTTTTACATTTTTAGATGAAATTGTAAATGCTATTGAGTCTGGGCTATATCTGTGGAATCGTATACTGGATCACTCTGATACTTAATTATGCTGCTGCTCAGGATTGGAGGGAGGGTTTCTTATCATCTTAACCCAAGGTCATGTGCAAAGGTCAAAATCATTTAGTTCTTTTTAATGAAATTGTACGTTCTAATCTTGTCTGGGCTATATGTCCTGAACCCTTCTTACACTTGTTTTCATATGTATGTTGTTTCTCAGGACTAAATGTTTCTTATCACATTGTCCCAAGGTCACATGATTAAGGTCACTTCGTACTTTGGTAATGAAATTGTATACGCTAATCATGTCCAGGCTAAAATTGTCTATGTCTATGCTAATTATGTTTAGGCTTTATATTTCAAACCGTGTATCCAATCACTAATTCAGTTTTTTGTTGCTCCTGATCCATATAATGTAGGTTTCAGATCAGCTATATCCAAGGTCATGTACCAAAGTCAATGTCACTTATGCTTATAATGAAATGGTTTATGCTAATCATGTTTGTGCTTTACCTCAAACAATATAATAAATCACTTTCATGTTTTAGTATGGTATTGCCCATGACTCAAAGGTTTCACATCATCTTGGCCTAAGGTCAAAGTAACTTAGAGGGAGGGAGAGACATCTGTTTTTTTTTCTGAAAAACAATTTTTAAAATTTTAAACGTCTTCGCATTGAATAGCATCATTTAAGAACAGACAGATTGGCAGCTTGGACCAGACATGCACGTTTCGGGTACTAATCCCTCGTCAGTGATCCTCAAATCAAAACAATGAAATATGCCAAAAAGTATGAAAGTTACTTTGTCGAAAAAGCGCACCGAAAGACGAATCAAGATGTCACAAGGGAAACCCTCCTTTGACAAACTCCCTCTTCAGAAATGAAGCACATATCGACAAACTGAAAACTTCTGTATGATCTACATGTAGAAGGATGTCTTAACAAATGTTGTTGTCTTTGGTTCCATTCCGAAGTCATATGTTTGACGCGTTTCTGGCGTCTTTTTGGACTTGAAATGATCATTTTGAATAACTCTAAAAATATGAGGTTCTACGCCCTCAATTTCTGCATATTTGTCATATTAAAGGCATTCAGTGGTGATAAAGTGGTTTTGCTTGGTATTAATTTTTAGCTCTACTGGACAAAGACAAGTCGAGCTTTTGCGATACGATGTTGTCCGCCGTCCGTCTGTCTGTTAACAATTTTTATGATCGCAACTCCTCTGAAACAATTAATGATAGAAACCTAATTCTTTTGCATTTATTTTGATCTATGGTCTAGTTGTGCACCTGATATTTTGTTTGAGCCTCTGACCCCCAGGATCTTAAAAATGGGTGTGGTAATTTTCTCTTATATAAGTCTATGTAATCTTGTGAACACAAATTCTCAGAAAGTATAATTCATAGAGAGAGAGAGAGAGAGAGAGTTAATTCTTTTTGCAATATAACCAATCTCTGGTGTAGTTGCATCTGCTATTTTATTTGAGCCTCTAACCCCTAGGGTCTTAAAATATGGGTGTTGTCATTTTCACCTAATCAACTACATGTAATCTTGTCAACACCAGTTCTCGAAAAGTATAATTGAAACAGAGATAATTCTTTTTGCATTATAATCAGTCCCTGGTATAGTTGTGTACTTGATATGTTGTTTGAGCCACTGACCCCCAGGGTCTTGAAAAATTGGTGTGGTCATTTTCTCCCATATAAGTCTATGAAATCTTGTGACCACCAATTCTCAAAAAGTATAATCGATAGATAAATAATTCTTTTTGGATTACCATGAGTATGTGGTCCTATTGTACACATGTGTACCTGTTATTTTGTTTGAGCCCCTGATCCCGATTATCAGAAAGTATAATCGATCGAGAGTTAATTCTTTTAACATCATTTTACAAGTGTCTGTGGTGTAGATGTGCACCTGATTCGTTGTGTGAGTTCCTGACCCAAGGGTCTTAAGTTGAGGGCTGTTGGGATTATCGTCAGGATCTTCTTGAACTCATTTGTGTCACACTTATGCCCTTTGCCGTGTGGAGCTCGTAAAAAAGTTCCCCGCGAGGAGTGGGACAGTAAGTGTTTTGAATATTTTTCCCTGACATGGTCGCCATAACACTTTCTATATAGACAGAACCTTAGACAGTGCATGTATTTAATATATTTTCATTTTCGTGTGTGTACATCGACGGCGGGTGCGGCTAGCCAACAGGGGATGCTTACTCCTCCCGGGCACCTGGTCCCACCTCTAGCTTGCTAGGGGTCCGTCGTTGTTGCATTTGGTGCTCTATTGTGAGTGCTGTTGAGATTATCGTCATGATCTTCTTTAACTCATTTGTGTCACACTTATGCCCTTTGCCATGTGGAGCTCGTAAAAAAGTTCCCCGCGAGGGGTTTGACAGTAAGTGTTTTGAATATTGTTCCCTGACATTGTCGCCATAACACTTTCTATATAGGCAGAACCTTAGACAGTGCATGTATTTAATATATTTTCATTTTCGTGTGTGAACATCGACGGCGGGTGCGGCTAGCCAACAGGGGATGCTTACTCCTCCAGGGCACCTGGTCCCACCTCTAGCTTGCTAGGGGTCCGTCGTTGTTCCATTTGGTGCTCTATTGTGAGTGCTGTTGAGATTATCGTCAGGATCTTCTTTAACTCATTTGTCTCTTTTTTATGGAATTTTTATGATTTTTAAAAAAATATGAATAGATATATTTACTGTGAACATAGACACAACGGTTGAGGGTTCAAGTCTCGGCACCAGCACCCCTTTTTCATTTTTTCCCATTTTGTCAGCTTTTTACGCACCTTTAAATCATCTGAATACCTTGGATTTCTTTTATGAACAAATTGTTTTCTTTTTTCATTTTGGACGCTCATTCACTGTGTTTACTCGTCATACTTAAGTCACTTAATGCTGTAATGTATATTTTATACCTATATTTTGTATTTTAAATTTTCTAAAAATGATCTATGCATATAGACTAAGGGTTGTGGGTTCAAATTCTGGCACTGACACTATCATGATGCAATGATAGTAGGATAAGAGTGTATATAGGTAACAGGTGAGCGTTGTGCCCCTAGGGCTTGGAGGGGGGTGTTCATAGTGTGCGTGATTTCTTCACTTATATTGTTAAAACAGGACTTGTCTTAAGTTATTCTAGGTGGAAAAAAATCTCATGTAAAAGACATTTCTAATCACTTACATTGTATTTCCAACATCTAAAATTCTATTGTTAGAACCTTGAAGTTGTCGATTTCAGAATGTCCTGAACCTTCAGCGCCAAGTAATGGGATCATATTTCCCGGTGAAAACATCATCGGATCAATACGGAACGTTCAATGTATCAATGGATATCTCAATATCGGTGTTCCTCCTACAATTGAATGCTTCGACAACAGAACATGGACCAACTGGACTGGCTCTTGTAAGGCATGTGATGACCCTAACAGCATTCCACATGCTGTTATCAGTGACGGAAACGTAACAGTAGGAAGTAACAGGACGTATACCTGTAACATCGGTTTCGACGACAATGGGGAATCCCCTTATATTAGATGCAATGAATCTGCCTTGTGGACCACTACTGGGTTTTCTTGCACAATAATTGGTACGTGAACAATTTTATTTTACACATCATCTTATGAAACAAGTTATGCAAGAAAAATATGTTTATCCATTTGATGAATATGAATAAGACTCTAGAATATGTGAACACTAATATACTATGCTTGGAAATTCAAAAGCAAATGAAATATTTCATAAGTATTCCGTTAACGTCCTGAATCATGTGGGAGGGTTGTGCGCATGTAATCCAAATAAATGCAAGATTTGTTAATAACTTGTCAGGTTGACGTCATCAAGTGGCACAATAGCTCGCATTGGTTTTTGTGTTCATTGACTTAATGTTTAGATGTCGTATTTTATGTTTGATCTTCATTGTCTTTTGTTGTTTGTTTTTGAAGTGCTTGTCACCTCCTGTGTTTTTGCATTTGGGTGTTTCATATTTTCTTTTTGCTGTGGGTGCTGAAACAAAGTTCCGCTGAAGATCCCTTCTCTTATTATGTATCAATCGGTTCTCCGCATGTCGGGTTTCATTCAATCTGTCTTACAGCAAAACCACAAAGCAGACACACACACACCCTCTCGGAACCCCAGGCTATTTGCTCTTTGGCTGAATATGCTTATGACCCGAAGGTTTCACAGCATCTTGATCCAAGGATAAGTGACCAAGTTCAAGGTCATCTAGTACAATTCTAAAGAAATGGTACGTGCATTCCTGTCCGGACTATATCTCTTGAACCATTTACATGATCGCTTTCATATTTTAGTATGTTGTTACTTATGACCCGAACGTTTCAAATCACATTGACTCAAGATTATGTGACCAAAGTCAAGGTCAATTAGGATATTTTAAATGAAATTGTATATGTTATGTGTATTATGTCCAGGCTTTATCTTTTGAACCGTGATAGGATCTCTTCATATTTAGTATGATGGTGCTGATAACCAAATGGTTTCACACCACCTTGATCCAAGGTCATATGACTAAGGTCAAGGTCTAGTTTTACATTTTTAGATGAAATTGTAAATGCTATTGAGTCTGGGCTATATCTGTGGAATCGTATACTGGATCACTCTGATACTTAATTATGCTGTTGCTCAGGATTGGAGGGAGGGTTTCTTATCATCTTAACCCAAGGTCATGTGCCCAAGGTCAAAATCATTTAGTTCTTTTTAATGAAATTGTACAAGCTAATCTTGTCTGGGCTATTTCTCCTGATCCCTTCTTACACTTGTTTTCATATTTAAGTATGTTGTTTCTCAGGACTAAATGTTTCTTATCACATTGTCCCAAGGTCACATGATTAAGGTCACTTCGTACTTTGGTAATGAAATTGTATACGCTAATCATGTCCAGGCTGAAATTGTCTATATCTATGCTAATCATGTTTAGGCTTTATATTTTGAACCGTGTATCCAATCACTAATTCAGTTTTTTGTTGCTCATGATCCATATAATGTAGGTTTCAGATCACCTATATCCAAGGTCATGTTACCAAAGTCAATGTCACTTATGCTTATAATGAAATGGTTTGGAAATGGTCAGTCATGTTTGTGATTTACCTCAAACAATATAATAAATCACTTTTATGTTTTAGTATGGTATTGCCTATGACTCAAAGGTTTCACGTCATCTTGGCCTAAGGTCAAAGTAACTTAGAGGGAGGGAGAGACATCTTTTTTTTCTGAAAAACAATTTTTAAAATTTTAAACGTCTTCGCATTGAATAGCATCATTGAAGAACAGACAAATTGGCAGCATAGACCAGACATGCACGTTTCGGGTACTCGTCAGTGATCCTCAAATCAAAACAATGAAATATGCCAAAAAGTATGAAAGTTACTATGTCGAAAAAGCGCACCGTAAGACGTAGCAAGATGTCACAGGGGAAATCCTCCTTTGACAAACTTCCTCTTCAGAACTGAAGCACATATCGACAAACTGAAAACATCTGTATGATCTAGAAGGATGTCTTAACAAGTGTTGTTGTCTTTGGTTCCATTCCGAAGTCATATGTTTGACGCGTTTCTGGCGTCTTTTTGGACTTGAAATGATCATTTTGTAATGGTGTTTCTTTGAATAACTCTTAAAATATGAGGTTCTACGCCCTCAATTTCTGCATATTTGTCATATTTAAGGCATTCAGTGGTTTTAAAGTGTTTTTTTGGTTGGTATTAATTTTTAGCTCTACTGGTCAAAGACCAGTCGAGCTTTTGCGATACGATGTAGTCGGCCGTCCGTCTGTCTGTTAACAATTTTTGTGATTGCAACTCCTCTGAAACAATTAATGATAGAAACCTAATTCTTTTGCATTTATTTTGATCTATGGTCTAGTTGTGCACCTGATATTTTGTTTGAGCCTCTGATCCCCAGAATCTTAAAAATGGGTGTGGTAATTTTCTCTTATATAAGTCTATGTAATCTTGTGAACACAAATTCTCAGAAAGTATAATTCATAGAGAAAGAGAGTTGATTCTTTCTGTAACATAACCAATCTCTTGTGTAGTTGCATCTGATATTTTATTTGAGCCTCTAACCCCCAGAGTCTTTAAATATGGGTGTTGTCATTTTCACCTAATCAACTACATGTAATATTGTCAACACCAGTTCTCGAAAAGTATAATTGAAACAGAGATAATTCTTTTTGCATTATAATCAGTCCCTGGTATAGCTGTGTACTTGATATGTTGTTTGAGCCACTGACCCCCAGGGTCTTGAAAAATGGGTGTGGTCATTTTCTTCCATATAAGTCCATGAAATCTTGTGACCACCAATTCTCAAAAAGTATAATCGATAGATAAATAATTCTTTTTGCATTACCATGAGTCTGTGGTCTAACTGTACACGTGTGTACCTGTTATTTTGTTTGAGCCCCTGATCCCGATTCTCAGAAAGTATAATCGATCGAGAGTTAATTCTTTTAACATCATTTTACAAGTGTCTGTGGTGTAGATGTGCACCTGATTCGTTGTGTGAGTTCCTGACCCAAGGGTCTTAAGTTGAGGGCTGTTGGGATTATCGTCAGGATCTTCTTGAATTCATTGATGTCACACTTATGCCTTTTGCCGTGTGGAGCTCGTAAAAAAGTTCCCCGCGAGGGGTTTGACAGTAAGTGTTTTGAACATTTTTCCCTGACATGGTCGCCATAACACTTTCTATATAGACATAACCTCAGACAGTACAGTGCATGTTCTTATATGTTCCTTTGATTTTCGTGCATGGACATCGACGGCGGGTGCAGCTAGCCAACAGGGGATGCTTACTCCTTCCGGGCACCTGGTCCGACCTCTGGTAGCTGGGGGTCCGTCGATGCTCAATTTGGTGCTGTGTTGTGAGTGCTGTTGGAATTATCGTCAGGATCTTCTTTAACACATTGAAATGGGTGTCACATTAGTTGAGTGAGTGAAACAAAACAGCCAGTGGAGCTTCAGCCTCATCAGATACTTTTGGTTTTCTAATGTGAAAAAGGAAGGGATGTCGATATTTTCATAAATATTGTACATCTTCTCCGTAACCACTGAAGGGACTTTAATGTAGACATGAAGTACTCATGATCCCCTACAAGTGTTGCGGTTTTTCGTCAAGTTCCGGCAACAGGTGGCGCCACCACAGGCAAAAGTAGGTCACGGTGGGGTATCCTGCTTCGACAAACTTTTTCAGAACAGAAAGCATCTAGATGATCTAGAGGGATATCTTAACAAGTGTTGTTGTTTTTGGTTCCAGCCTGAAGTCAAATTTTTTACGTGTTTATGACATCTTTTCAGGCTATGTCAGACCTGCTCATTTGTTATCTCTTTCTTTGATTAACTCTAAAAATTTGTGGTCTTGTGCCCTCATTAAGTGCATGTTTGTCTCTTTTTTTTTTGGAATCTTTATGATTTTTAAAAAAATATGAATAGATATATTTACTGTGAACATAGACCCAAGGGTTGAGGGTTCAAGTCTCGGCACCAGCACCCCTTTTTCATTTTTTCCTATTTTGTCAGCTTTTTATGCACCTTTAAATCATCTGAATACCTTGGATTTCTTTTATGAACAAATTGTTTTCTTTTTCCATTTTGCACGCTCATTCACTGTGTTTACTCGTCATACTTAAGTCACTTAATGCTGTAATGTATATTTTATACCTATATTTTGTATTTTAAATTTTCTAAAAATGATCTATGCATATAGACTAAGGGTTGTGGGTTCAAATTCTGGCACTGACACTATCATGATGCAATGATAGTAGGATAAGAGTGTATATAGGTATCGGGTGAGCGTTGTGCCCCTAGGGCTTGGAGGGGGGTGTTCATAGTGTGCGTGATTTCTTCACTTATATTGTTAAAACAGGACTTGTCTTAAGTTATTCTAGGTGGAAAAAATCTCATGTAAAAGACATTTCTAATCACTTACATTGTATTTCCAACATCTAAAATTCTATTGTTAGAACCTTGAAGTTGTCGATTTCAGAATGTCCTGAACCTTCAGCGCCAAGTAATGGGATCATATTTCCCGGTGAAAACATCATCGGATCAATACGGAACGTTCAATGTATCAATGGATATCTCAATATCGGTGTTCCTTCTACAATTGAATGCTTCGACAACAGAACATGGACCAACTGGACTGGCTCTTGTAAGGCATGTGATGACCCTAACAGCATTCCACATGCTGTTATCAGTGACGGAAACGTAACAGTAGGAAGTAACAGGACGTATACCTGTAACATCGGTTTCGACGACAATGGGGAATCCCCTTATATTAGATGCAATGAATCTGCCTTGTGGACCACTACTGAGTTTTCTTGCACAATAATTGGTACGTGAACAATTTTATTTTACACATCATCTTATGAAACAAGTTATGCAAGAAAAATATGTTTATCCATTTGATGAATATGAATAAGACTCTAGAATATTGTGAACACTAATATACTATGCTTGGAAATTCAAAAGCAAATGAAATATTTCATAAGTATTCCGTTAACGTCCTGAATCATGTGGGAGGGTTGTGCGCATGTAATCCAAATAAATGCAAGATTTGTTAATAACTTGTCAGGTTGACGTCATCAAGTGGCACTATTGCTCGCATTGGTTTTTGTGTTCATTGACTTAATGTTTAGATGTCGTATTTTATGTTTGATCTTCATTGTCTTTTGTTGTTTGTTTTTAAGTGCTTGTCACCTCCTGTGTTTTTGCATTTGGGTGTTTCATATTTTCTTTTTGCTGCGGGTGCTGAAACAAAGTTCCGCTGGAGATCCCTTCTCTTATTATGTATCAATCGGTTCTCCTTATGTCGGGTTTCATGCAATCTGTCTTACAGCAAAACCACAAAGCAGACACACACACACACACCCTCGGAACCCCAGGCTATTTGCTCTTTTGCTGAATATGCTTATGACCCGAAGGTTTCACAACATCTTGATCCAAGGATAAGTTACTAAGTTTAAGGTCATCTAATACAGTTCTAATGAAATGGTACATGCATTCATGTCCGGACTATATCTCTTGAACCATTTACTTGATCGCTTTCATATTTTAGTATGATGTTACTTATGACCCGAAGGTTTCAAATCACATTGACTCAAGATTATGTGACCAAAGTCAAGGTCAATTAGGATATTTTAAATGAAATTGTATATGTTATGTGTATTATGCCCAGGCTTTATCTTTTGAACCGTGATAGGATCTCTTCATATTTAGTATGATGGTGCTGATAACCAAATGGTTTCACACCACCTTGATCCAAGGTCATATGACTAAGGTCAAGGTCAAGTTTTACATTTTTAGATGACATTGTATATGCTATTGAGTCTGGGCTATATCTGTGGATTCGTATACTGGATCACTCTGATACTTAATTATGCTGTTGCTCAGGATTGGAGGGAGGGTTTCTTATCATCTTAACCCAAGGTCATGTGCCCAAGGTCAAAATCATTTAGTTCTTTTTAATGAAATTGTACGTGCTAATCTTGTCTGGGCTATATCTCCTGATTCCTTCTTACACTTGTTTTCATATTTAAGTATGTTGTTTTTCAGGACTAAATGTTTCTTATCACATTGTCCCAAGGTCACATGATTAAGGTCACTTCGTACTTTGGTAATGAAATTGTATACGCTAATCATGTCCAGGCTGAAATTGTCTATGTCTATGCTAATTATGTTTAGGCTTTATATTTCAAACCGTGTATCCAATCACTAATTCAGTTTTTTGTTGCTCATGATCCATATAATGTAGGTTTCAGATCACCTATATCCAAGGTCATGTTACCAAATTCAATGTCACTTATGCTTATAATGAAATGGTTTGGAAATGGTCAGTCATGTTTGTGCTTTACCTCAAACAATATAATAAATCACTTTTATGTTTTAGTATGGTATTGCCCATGACTCAAAGGTTTCACGTCATCTTGGCCTAAGGTCAAAGTAACTTAGAGGGAAGGAGAGACATCTGTTTTTTTCTGAAAAACAATTTTCAAAATTTTAAACGTCTTCGCATTGAATAGCATCATTTAAGAACAGACAAATTGGCAGCGTAGACCAGACATGCACGTTTCGGGTACTTAACCCTCGTCAGTGATCCTCAAATCAAAACAATGAAATATGCCAAAAAGTATGAAAGTTACAATGTCGAAAAAGCGCACCGTAAGACGTAGCAAGATGTCACAGGGGAAACCCTCCTTTGACAAACTTTCTCTTCAGAACTGAAGCACATATCGACAAACTGAAAACATCAGTATGATCTAGAAAGATGTCTTAACAAGTGTTGTTGTCTTTGGTTCCATTCCGAAGTCATATGTTTGACGCGTTTCTGGCGTCTTTTTGGACTTGAAATGATCATTTTGTAATGGTGTTTCTTTGAATAACTCTAAAAATATGAGGTTCTACGCCCTCAATTTCTGCATATTTGTCATATTTAAGGCATTCAGTGGTTTTAAAGTGTTTTTTTGGTTGGAATTAATTTTTAGCTCTCCTGGTCAAAGACCAGTCGAGCTTTTGCGATACGATGTTGTCCGCCGTCCGTCTGTCTGTTAACAATTTTTGTGATTGCAACTCCTCTGAAACAATTAATGATAGAAACCTAATTCTTTTGCATTTAGTTTGATCTATGGTCTAGTTGTGCACCTGATATTTTGTTTGAGCCTCTGACCCCCAGGATCTTAAAAATGGGTGTGGTAATTTTCTCTTATATAAGTCTATGTAATCTTGTGAACACAAATTCTCAGAAAGTATAATTCATAGAGAGAGAGAGAGTTGATTCTTTTTGCAATATAACCAATCTCTGGTGTAGTTGCATGTGCTATTTTATTTGAGCCTCTAACACCCAGAGTCTTTAAATATGGGTGTTGTCATTTTCACCTAATCAACTACATGTAATATTGTCAACACCAGTTCTCGAAAAGTATAATTGAAACAGAGATAATTCTTTTTGCATTATAATCAGTCCCTGGTTTAGCTGTGTACTTGATATGTTGTTTGAGCCACTGACTCCCAGGGTCTTTAAAAATGGGTGTGGTCGTTTTCTCCCATATAAGTCTATGAAATCTTGTGACCACCAATTCTCAAAAAGTATAATCGATAGATAAATAATTCTTTTTGCATTACCATGAGTCTGTGGTCTAACTGTACACATGTGTACCTGTTATTTTGTTTGAGCCCCTGATCCCGATTCTCAGAAAGTATAATCGATCGAGAGTTAATTCTTTTAACATCATTTTACAAGTGTCTGTGGTGTAGATGTGCACCTGATTCGTTGTGTGAGTTCCTGACCCAAGGGTCTTAAGTTAAGGGCTGTTGGGATTATCGTCAGGATCTTCTTGAACTCATTGATGTCACACTGATGCCCTTTGCCGTGTGGAGCTCGTAAAAAAGTTCCCCGCGAGGGGTTTGACAGTAAATGTTTTGAATATTTTTCCCTGACATGGTCGCCATAACACTTTCTATATAGACATAACCTCAGACAGTACAGTGCATGTTCTTATATGTTCCTTTGATTTTCGTGCATGAACATCGACGGCGGTTGCGGCTAGCCAACAGGGGATGCTTACTCCTTCCGGGCACCTGGTCCGACCTCTGGTAGCTGGGGGTCCGTCAATGCTCAATTTGGTGCTCTGTTGTGAGTTCTGTTGGAATTATCGTCAGGATCTTCTTTAACACATTGAAATGGGTGTCACATTAGTTGAGTGAGTGAAACAAAACAGCCAGTGGAGCTTCAGCCTCATCAGATACTTTTTGTTTTCTAATGTGAAAAAGGAAGGGATGTCGATATTTTCATAAATATTGTACATCTTCTCCATAACCACTGAAGGGACTTTAATGTAGAAATGAAGTACTCATGATCCCCTACAAGTGTTGCGGTTTTTCGTCAAGTTCCGTCAACAGGTGGCGCCACCACAGGCAAAAGTAGGTCACGGTGGGGTATCCTGCTTCGACAAACTTTTTCAGAACAGAAAGCATCTAGATGATCTAGAAGGATGTCTTAACAAGTGTTGTTGTTTTTGGTTCCAGCCTGAAGTCAAATTTTTTATTTACGTGTTTATGACATCTTTTCAGGCTATGTCAGACCTGCTCATTTGTTATCTCTTTCTTTGACTAATTCTAAAAATTTGTGGTTTTGTGCCCTAATTAAGTGGATGTTTGTCTCTTTTTTTTTTGCATTTTTATGATTTAAAAAAAAATATGAATAGATATATTTACTGTGAACATAGACCCAAGGGTTGAGGGTTCAAGTCTCGGCACCAGCACCCCTTTTTCATTTTTCCCATTTTGTCAGCTTTTTATGCACCTTTAAATCATCTTAATACCTTTGATTTCTTTTATGAACAATTGTTTCTTCCATTTTGCACGTTCATTCACTGTGTTTACTCGTCATATTTAAGTCACTTAATGCTGTAATGTATATTTTATGCCTATAATTTGTATTTTAAATTTTCTAAAAATGATCTATGCATATAGACTCGGGGTTGTGGGTTCAAATTCTGGCACTGACACTATCATGATGCAATGATAGTAGGATAAGAGTGTATATAGGTATCAGGTGAGCGTTGTGTCCCTAGGACTTGGAGGGGGTGTTGATAGTGTGCGTGATTTCTTCACTTATATTGTTAAAACAGGACTTGTCTTAAGTTATTCTAGGTGGAAAAAATCTAATGTAAAAGACATTTCTAATCACTTACATTGTATTTCCAACATCTAAAATTCTATTGTTAGAACCTTGAAGTTGTCGATTTCAGAATGTCCTGAACCTTCAGCGCCAAGTAATGGGATCGTATTTCCCGGTGAAAACATCATCGGATCAATACGGAACGTTCAATGTATCAATGGATATCTCAATCTAGGTGTTCCTCCTACAATTGAATGCTTCTACAACAGAACATGGACCAACTGGACTGGCTCTTGTAAGGCATGTGATGACCCTAACAGCATTCCACATGCTGTTATCAGTGACGGAAACGTAACAGTAGGAAGTAACAGGACGTATACCTGTAACATCGGTTTCGAAGACAATGGGGAATCCCCTTATATTAGATGCAATGAATCTGCCTTGTGGACCACTACTGAGTTTTCTTGCACAATAGTTGGTACGTGAACAATTTTATTTTACACATCATCTTATGAAACAAGTTATGCAAGAAAAATAGTTTTATCCCTTTGATGAATATGAATAAGACTCTAGAATATGTGAACACTAATATACTATGCTTGGAAATTCAAAAGCAAATGAAATATTTCATAAGTATTCCGTTAACGTCCTGAATCATGTGGGAGGGTTGTGCGCATGTAATCCAAATAAATGCACGATTTGTTAATAACTTGTCAGGTTGACGTAATCAAGTGGCACAATTGCTCGCATTGGTTTTTGTGTTCATTGACTTAATGTTTAGATGTCGTATTTTATGTTTGATCTTCATTGTCTTTTGTTGTTTGTTTTTGAAGTGCTTGTCACCTCCTGTGTTTTTGCATTTGGGTGTTTCATATTTTCTTTTTGTTGTGGGTGCTGAAACAAAGTTCCGCTGGAGATCCCTTCTCTTATTATGTATCAATCGGTTCTCCATATGTCGGGTTTCATTCAATCTGTCTTACAGGAAAACCACAAAGCAGACACACACACATACACCCTCTCGGAACCCCAGGCTATTTGCTCTTTGGCTGAATATGCTTATGACCCGAAGGTTTCACAACATCTTGATCCAAGGATAAGTGACCAAGTTCAAGGTCATCTAGTACAATTCTAATGAAATGGTACATGCATTCCTCTCCGGACTATATCTCTTGAACCATTTACATGATCGCTTTCATATTTTAGTATGTTGTTACTTATGACCCGAACGTTTCAAATCACATTGACTCAAGATTATGTGACCAAAGTCAAGGTCAATTAGGATATTTTAAATGAAATTGTATATGTTATGTGTATTTTGTCCAGGCTTTATCTTTTGAACCGTGATAGGATCTCTTCATATTTAGTATGATGGTGCTGATAACCAAATGGTTTCACACCACCTTGATCCAAGGTCATATGACTAAGGTCAAGGTCAAGTTTTACATTTTTAGATGAAATTGTAAATGCTATTGAGTCTGGGCTATATCTGTGGAATCGTATACTGGATCACTCGATACTTAATTATGCTGTTGCTCAGGATTGGAGGGAGGGTTTCTTATCATCTTAACCCAAGGTCATGTGCCCAAGGTCAAAATCATTTAGTTCTTTTTAATGAAATTGTACGTACTAATCTTGTCTGGGCTATATCTCCTGATCCCTTCTTACACTTGTTTTCATATTTTAGTATGTTGTTTCTCAGGACTAAATGTTTCTTATCACATTGTCCCAAGGTCATATGATTAAGGTCACTTCGTACTTTGGTAATGAAATTGTATACGCTAATCATGTCCAGGCCGAAATTGTCTATATCTATGCTAATCATGTTTAGGCTTTATATTTTGAACCGTGTATCCAATCACTAATTCAGTTTTTTGTTGCTCATGATCTATATAATGTAGGTTTCAGATCACCTATATCCAAGGTCATGTTACCAAAGTCAATGTCACTTATGCTTATAATGAAATGGTTTGGAAATGGTCAGTCATGTTTGTGCTTTACCTCAAACAATATAATAAATCACTTTTATGTTTTAGTATGGTATTGCCCATGACTCAAAGGTTTCACGTCATCTTGGCCTAAGGTCAAAGTAACTTAGAGGGAGGGAGAGACATCTTTTTTTTCTGAAAAACAATTTTTTAAATTTTAAACGTCTTCGCATTGAATAGCATCATTTAAGAACAGACAAATTGGCAGCATAGACCAGACATGCACGTTTCGGGTACTTAAGCCTCGTCAGTGATCCTCAAATCAAAACAATGAAATATGTCAAAAAGTATGAAAGTTACTATGTCGAAAAAGCGCACCGTAAGACGTAGCAAGACGTCACAGGGGAAACCCTCCTTTGACAAACTTCCTCTTCAGAACTGAAGCACATATCGACAAACTGAAAACATCTGTATGATCTAGAAGAATGTCTTAACAAGTGTCGTTGTCTTTGGTTCCATTCCGAAGTCATATATTTGACGCGTTTCTGGCGTCTTTTTGGACTTGAAATGATCATTTTGTAATGAAGTTTCTTTAAATAACTCTAAAAATATGAGGTTCTACGCCCTCAATTTCTGCATATTTGTCATATTTAAGGCATTCAGTGGTTTTAAAGTGGTTTTTTGGTTGGTATTAATTTTTAGCTCTACTGGTCAAAGACCAGTCGAGCTTTTGCGATACGATGTTGTCCGCCGTCCGTCTGTCTGTAAACAATTTTTGTGATTGCAACTCCTCTGAAACAATTAATGATAGAAACCTAATTCTTTTGCATTTAGTTTGATCTATGGTCTAGTTGTGCACCTGATATTTTGTTTGAGCCTCTGATCCCCAGGATCTTAAAAATGGGTGTGGTAATTTTCTCTTATATAAGTCTATGTAATCTTGTGAACACAAATTCTCAGAAAGTATAATTCATAGAGAGAGAGAGTTGATTCTTTTTGCCATATAACCAATCTTTGGTGTAGTTGCATCTGCTATTTTATTTGAGCCTCTAACCCCCAGAGTCTTTAAATATGGGTGTTGTCATTTTCACCTAATCAAATACATGTAATATTGTCAACACCAGTTCTCGAAAAGTATAATTGAAACAGAGATAATTCTTTTTGCATTATAATCAGTCCCTGGTATAGCTGTGTACTTGATATGTTGTTTGAGCCACTGACCCTAAGGGTCTTGAAAAATGGGTGTGGTCATTTTCTTCCATATAAGTCCATGAAATCTTGTGACCACCAATTCTCAAAAAGTATAATCGATAGATAAATAATTCTTTTTGCATTACCATGAGTCTGTGGTCTAATTATACACATGTGTACCTGTTATTTTGTTTGAGCCCCTGATCCCGATTCTCAGAAAGTATAATCGATCGAGAGTTAATTCTTTTAGCATCATTTTACAAGTGTCTATGGTGTAGATGTGCACTTGATTCGTTGTGTGAGTTCCTGACCCAAGGGTCTTAAGTTGAGGGCTGTTGGGATTATCGTCAGGATCTTCTTGAACTCATTGATGTCACACTTATGCCCTTTGCCGTTTGGGGCTCGTAAAAAAGTATCCCGCGAGGGGTTTGACAGTAAGTGTTTTGAACAGTACAGTGCATGTTCTTTTGATTTTCGTGCATGAACATCGACGGCGGTTGCGGCTAGCCAACAGGGGATGCTTACTCCTTCCGGGCACCTGGTCCGAACTCTGGTAGCTGGGGGTCCGTCGATGCTCAATTTGGTGCTCTGTTGTGAGTGCTGTTGGAATTATCGTCAGGATCTTCTTTAACACATTGAAATGGGTGTCACATTAGTTGAGTGAGTGAAACAAAACAGCCAGTGGAGCTTCAGCCTCATCAGATACTTTTGGTTTTCTAATGTGAAAAAGGAAGGGATGTCGATATTTTCATAAATATTGTACATCTTCTCCGTAACAACTGAAGGGACTTTAATGTAGAAATGAAGTACTCAAGTGTTGCAGTTTTTCGTCAAGTTCCGTCAACAGGTGACGCCACCACAGGCAAAAGTAGGTCACGGTGGGGTATCCTGCTTCGACAAACTTTTTCAGAACAGAAAGCATCTAGATGATCTAGAGGGATGTCTTAACAAGTGTTGTTGTTTTTGGTTCCAGCCTGAAGTCAAATTTTTTACGTGTTTATGACATCTTTTCAGGCTATGTGATATGTGATTTATGATTTTGTGCCCTCATTAAGTGGATGTTTGTCTCTTTTTTTTTTTGGAATTTTTATGATTTTAAAAAAAATATGAATAGATATATTTACTGTGAACCATAGACCCAAGGGTTGAGGGTTCAAGTATCGGCACCAGCACCCCTTTTTAATTTTTTCCCATTTTGTCAGCTTTTTATGCACCTTTAAATCATCTTAATACCTTTGATTTCTTTTATGAACAATTTTTTTCTTCCATTTTGCACGTTCATTCACTGTGTTTACTCGTCATATTTAAGTCACTTAATGCTGTAATGTATATTTTATGCCTATATTTTGTATTTTAAATTTTCTAAAAATGTCTATGCATATAGACTCGGGGTTGTGGGTTCAAATTCTGGCACTGACACTATCATGATGCAATGATAAGAGTGTATATAGGTATCAGGTGAGCGTTGTGTCCCTAGGACTTGGAGGGGGTGTTGATTGTGTGCGTGATTTATTCACTTATATTGTAAAAACAGGACTTGTCTTAAGTTATTCTAGGTGGAAAAAATCTAATGTAAAAGACATTTCTAATCACTTACATTGTATTTCCAACATCTAACATTCTATTGTTAGAACCTTGAAGTTGTCGATTTCAGAATGTCCTGAACCTTCAGCGCCAAGTAATGGGATCATATTTCCCGGTGAAAACATCATCGGATCAATACGGAACGTTCAATGTATCAATGGATATCTCAATCTCGGTGTTCCTCCTACAATTGAATGCTTCGACAACAGAACATGGACCAACTGGACTGGCTCTTGTAAGGCATGTGATGACCCTAATATCATTCCACATGCTGATATCAGTGACGGAAACGTAACAGTAGGAAGTAACAGGACGTATACCTGTAACATCGGTTTCGAAGACAACGGAGAATCCCCCTTAATAACATGCAATGACTCTGCTATGTGGAACACGACTGAGTTTTCTTGTACAGTACTTCGTACGTGAACCATTTTATTTTACATATACATATCATCTCATGAAATCAATTATGGAAGAAAATCTGTTTATTCATTGGATGAATATGACTATAAGAATATGTGACCACTTATATATCATGCTTGAAATTCAAAAACAAATGAAAATTTCAATACGCAGCGCACTTATTTGGAGTTATCGTATTGGCTTAAAAATATCTAGATTTCATTTTGTCAATCACATCCCCTGTATTTTTAGTAGACTAAAAATTTTTTACATCATTCCGGTTTAGAACAGTTTCACAATGTTTTGCTACGTTTTCCTTTACCGCCGTGAGTGCTGATATCAGATTTCTAGACAAAATTGTAGTTGAGCAGTTGCTAGAATTAGCAATGTATCTAAATTATCAGGATGTTGGTGAAGGTTTGGTATACAGTATATTGTAGGAAGATCAAATTCAGAAAACGGGATGCCGAATAAAGAAATTTCACTGTTATGTTTGCTCAAACTCTTGGGGACACTTTCGATATAATTATTTGTAGAAAGTTCCGAAACTAAAGTTGATATAAAGTTACCTTATCAAATAATGGTGTTATTGGCTGCTTTATCTGCAGGTGGGAAGAATTTTTTTAATGTAAACTACGTAATAATATCTTTCAAATTTAGAACTTGAGTTTTCAAAAAGATGAGGATTTTTGTGGAAGTTGTCTATTCGAATATCAGTAATCTCCAAAATGAGGTTTTTCCAGTCGTTCAGAAAATGCGATTCGACTCCTTCCGATTTACACTATCGTTAAGTATAGTTATCTACGGCTTCCTTTAGTACTTCGCGACATTTAATAAAATATATCTTGAAGTGGATTCTATACTTAGGTCCTTTTTGAGAAGACCACGGAGCTGCCTGTCCTTGATAGAGGACGCAGTCCGCGCCGCAGGCGCGGACGTAGTCCTCATCAAGGTAACACGTGTATATATATAGGAAAAATCGTGTTTTTCAATTGAATTTTATGCTATACCTATAGGTTCCAAAACCGTGGTCAATGACGTCATTCTCCCCATTGCCCATTTGATCGACGTGAAGCGCAAGCTTATTTTTTTGACAATGTCACTTGACGACAGAATGAAACCCATCGATGACCATGATTTCTCAATCTCCTTTGAATATTGTCCGTTTGGCTTATTCCTCCACTGTCCCAATGTTTGTTTTGTACTTTGCTTCACGTAATACTGACATTGCACAATCATTTCCAACATATATCATGTTTAGTCCGAATATCCTCTTTGGAAATTACTACGTGACGTCAGCATACGACGTCAGCATAAAACTTTGTTTGGCGGACTTTCTTTTATCGACAGCTCCCTCAGACAAATCCATGGATAAACTCATAATCATGTAATTCTGGGACGAAAATACAAACAGCAAATTACCAATCTTCATTCTGCTTTCGAGGATGATTTGCAGCTGATATTTTGATACCTGTAGATCGAATAATGTGGTTTCTCTCCACATATATAAGATCTACATGTAGAATCTACAGGAAATCTATGCAGTGTAAATCCCAACACAAACTTCTAAATGTCTGCTGCCTTATGTTCTGTTTACAACGCGTCACAACTTACGTCATCATTTACAATATTTAGTACAAATAGGTCAACACTGCTGGGGCTCTGTTCAAAGCATGAAGTATATTTTTTCAAGTTCTGTCAGAAATAAGGCATGGTATTTTTTTTCCCTTAGAGGTAAATCATATGTGGATCCAAGGTTATTAAAAAAGAGTAGGGGTAAAGGCTTCAGATTTTTTTAGGGAGGGGGGGTTGATTGTATTCAAGGGGGGGGGGGGGTTAGATTTCTACTAACTTCTCTTCCCTGTCCCGCCCCCTTCCTCCCTTCTCCCACCTCCTAACCTCTCCCTCTCTCCCTTCTGCCTCCCTCCAGCTGCCTCCTTCCTCCCCCTCCCTTTCATCCTTGCCTTTTATGGGGATAGGGAGCAGACATGGGGTACCTCTCTCCGCCCCCTTATCTCCCCTCCCGCATCCTTTCTTCTTCCAGCTCCCTCTCCCCCTCTCTCCTTCCTCCCGTCCCTCCCTTTTTTAAAGTAAAGCAATGAGCAAGAATTTTGTCTTCAGATATATTACATTGGAAAATCATTTACATTATTTAGAAGTGAAAATCCTGTAATACTAATGTTATACTGTACTTATTTGTAAGTTTTAACCCCCTTCTCAAGATCATCCCATAAAACGATATATTGCTGATAACACTATAGGCGGCGCCGAAAAGGAAGTTTTCTCTCTCTTCTACATTTTGAATGTTAATTTTTCCGGTGAAAGTAAAAGGGGAGAGGGGTGGGTGGGTGCAAGGGGGGATACATATTCCTGATACGACAACTGACATTTCATCACCCAATGAAATTCAAAAAATAAACATTTAAAAGTTTAATTGAATTCATTGAATAATCAAGATACATGTTAATCTTACAATATATAAATACTTCAGAGAACAGTAAAATTCTTTTTTCTTTTTTAAATTTTAATGGTCAAGTGCCCACAGTTTTCTTGCTCGAGTTCTCTTTTCCTTGGTTTTCGTCAAGGACTTATAAACAGTTTATGTTTATAAGTCCTTGTTTTCGTCAAGGTCCAAGGAATTAAAATGTATAGATTAAGATGACATCACTTGATCTTTTCTTATCTGTCATTTATGTTTCAAGTATTGCGATTTCATGTTTACTGATTGTTTTGTGACATTGAGAATTGTTTCCCCGCATTTACGAGTTATGTGCATGCTGTCGACAAAAAATTGTCTGTAATATCCCCTCTCCTGTAGATGATTCTGGATTTCAAGAAAAAAAAACTAATGTAAGGCTGATAAAGTAAAAAATAACAAGAACACATATTGTACGACGTATTTTATTCTTATTAACTTAGTAAAAAAATATTCAGTGATGTATGGTGAAAATTGGGTATTAATTCATTGAAATTATAATTCATCTGCGTCCTCACAATGGCTTTGCCATAATTCATATTAATTGAAAAGGCACCTGTAACAATATGACCAGCTGCTTTATATAGGTATTCAGACGTTGTACATTCTCAAGAGGCAGGACTTGATTCAAGTACAGTGCTCCCCCGATATAACGCCAACATCCGTCCAGAGAAAAAATTGGCGTTAAAGTGAGGGTGGCGTTACATCGAGGGATTAGATAAAAGGATGATAGACAGATATACGCTTTAAAAAAATCTTATTTTCGCATTTCAAGAATGTTTTGGGTCAAAGAAAAATGCATGTACATGCAGAGTTTTCCAAAACGATTTATTTGAGGCGGCGATTGAGAAATTTTAGAGCAAATAAACGATCAGAGGAAATTCAAACCGGCGACTTTTATCATCTCAGTCGGCGAAATTTCGCCAGTTGCCGCCCCTTATAGAAGTCAGTAATAAACAGTTACATGAAATACATGATACAGGTTTAGTCGTATTTTAGAACATGTAGGCACTGATGAGTACATTCCTTGCATTGGCATTAGTGCGCCGAGAAACGTGCTCAACGCATCTTTTACTTTTTCGTCTATAGTAGGTTCAATGACGCTTGAATTTTATGCTGGGCTAAATGCCGTTTTCTTTTTTTAAATATCTGCATCCTCACTGGACTCGCCATAAGTATTAGTTAAAGTTCAAATTACACTATCTAGGCAAACGTACATATTGATTGTTTATCAAAACATTAATGAAAACGAAAAAAAAAAAAAAAAAAAACCCAGCGCAACAATTAACAAGACAGTGCATCTAAGTTGTTTGTTTAGTGATAACAACTCAATTAAATGGCATTGTTATCGGGGGTTTTATATACCAAATACGACAATTTGTACGCCGAATTAAGTGGCGGATGGCGGTATGCGGGGGCTGGCGTTACAACAGGGGTTTATAATGAAAGGAAATCTGTACATTGGCAAAAAGTGGCGGTAGCCGGGGTTGGCGGTTTAACAAGGGACGATAAATCGGGGGAGCAGTGTATTTTAGAATCTGATGTTACTTTATTGAAGTTTGATTCAAAATTTCTGATAGGTGTCTTATATTTGTAACAAATAAAAGGATGTTCTAAATTCTCAAAATATTGAACTTTGTACGCGATGATCCCGAAAAATATTAGAGATGTTTAGAAGATCGAAACCTTTGACAATAAATGGAATTTTTAAACGGGGAGGTTTTTAACAACTCGATAAAGTTTAATCTGTGCGATTGTGACAATGATATTAAGTCTGAATCAAACAGTATTTTCTTAAGAATGCAATTACTGCTTCATCCAAAACAGATTTCAATTAAACTGCTGGAACTGATGAGAGAGCATGAAACAGCCTGTCGCCGTTGCGTGCAATTATCAGGAGGTCGTTGAGGGTACGGCGTATTCTAGCAGAGTTTTTGGTTTCGTCGTCTCGCGTGAGACCTATGTCCTCTCTGAATGTCAGTCGGACTCCTCGGGTGATAACATACATGAGTTCGCTACAGTCGGCAGAGCAAGGACTGTATTACGTACGCCCTCTTTTGATATTCATTTACATATTCATCTGTGATGCTTGGGCCCCTGCGTTTGGCGGTGTTGTTTGTGTGTGGTCATCTGAAAGTGATGAGGTTGTTTTACACTACAATTGTACGTTCTTCGAGACCACTGGGTAATAGGAAAAGTGGGAGGGTTGTGCGCACGTAATCCAGGATAACCACACCTTCTGCTATTTCCGTAGCAGATGGCCGTCCTAAGTCGGCACCGGTTGCCCATTGGTCTCGTTGGTTAATGTGTAGTACTTTGTGTTTGATGTTTCTGTGTTGTGCGTTGACGTTCCTTGATCCTTTTGCGTCTCTTTCAGTGCTTGTTTGCTTTGTGTTTTTGCATTGGGTGTTTTGGGATTTTGCTGTGGGTACTGCAACCTGGTATTGTTGGAGATCCCCTCCTTTCTTCTATTTCCGTTCAGTGTTTGGGCGGATTGAAAATTCATTAATATTAGTGGAGGTCAAGGAAATGTTTCCGTGTCCATACATTTGATCTTTTAAACCAAAGGGGATACGCAGTTTGTAGTGTCGTGATCCAGGCAAGCTCAGATTGTAGTCGGCGTTTTATAATTTCCGTTGTACTTAGATTTTTGAGTTTAGCAATAGACTGAACCGGAGTAAGAGTTATATCCGAAATCCAAGATCTGTAAAGAATTAAGTATGGTATGCAAAAGTTTCTTTCAATAAATGCTAATTTAATGGAGTATGTTAACTCAAGTGATCGGTCAGAAATTTTGACTATATCTCCGCTTGGTGGGTGTCACTGCGGAGCTGAGGAGTCCCCGAGGGCACATGCAGCCAACTTCGATCAATTTCGGTGTGTCGTTTCTTCAAACGCATTTGAAAATTTTTGTTTACAACATTATCTCAAATTTCTGAAACCTGGGTCCCGTAGCATCATATCCAAGTCATCTGACTACGTTCGGTACTAACTTCCGGTATATTTTGGACATAATCGTCGTTGTCTATATTTCACTGTTTAGACTGAGGATCACTGATGAGGTTAAATACCCGAAGGGTGCGTGTCTGGACCATGCTGTAAATTTTTCTGCTCTCAAAGGATGCTTATGAATTTGAAGAAGTTTAACAATCGTAATCGAAAAAAATCACCAAAACAATACTTTAACAATCCATTAATAGGTAAACTATCTACTGGTAGTTATCCTGTTAATTGAAATACTCAAAATAGTCTTGGTTGTTTTATTTCAACAGCTCCTATCGCATTTCTATGCTGCAAATTTATGTGATCTTAAATGATGCTTTTGAATTTGAAGACGTTTAACATTGATAAAAAACTATTACAACGTCTGGATTAGCGATACAATATTTGACTGATTAATGTTAGTGGGAAAAAGTGTGAAAATGTCAAACGTCTTAAAATTCAATAGCATCATTTAAGAACGGATAAAATTTCAGCATGGACCAGGCATGCACGTTTCTGGTACTTAACCCTCATCAGTGATCCTCAATCTAAACAATGTAATATGGCCAAACTGTGTGAAAAAATATTACGTCCAAAAATGTACAGAAAACATAGCAGGATGGGTGGGATATGATGCTACAGGACCCACGTTTAGAAACTTTGATAACAGAAATTTTAGAATGCTTTAAAGATACAGACGATCAACCGCAGTTGATCGAACTTGGCTACATGTGCGAATAATAGGACAAAAGGATGTCAATTTGCAAGATGTCAATGTAAAGGAAAGAGTGACTAGGTTACAGTACTCAAAGGTAAAACACCGAAGCACCCACAGGGACATACATAGCTAGAGATGCAAAAGGATTATCAGCTTCTTTTGAAATTCGGGCTAATACAAGCAAAAGACTACTATGGGTAATTCACGTCTTTCACATCCTTCCTCTTATGTTGACATAATGAACAAAATAAGAAGGGTCAAAGGCAGATAAAATGACCATCAAAATTGCGTCAGAATCATGAAACGCCTTTTATACCTTGGATATGATCCTGCTGTCACCAGACTGACACTTTATTGGTATTGACCAATCTACAGTCTTGTATCAGTGCATTCTTAAGAACTGCACACTAACAGACTGTGATGACATGACTCCATGACGGGCCCTGTCAAAAGCTCACTAAAGAAGACATGGGCACCAAACAACTGTCCTCTCTGAATGTCGGTCGGATCCTAGGGTGATAACGTACATGAGCTCGCTACAGCCGGCAGAGCACGGATTGTATTTCTTACACCCACCAATTTTATATCGATTTACATATCCATCTATTAGTTGCTGCCCTCCGCCCTCTGCTTAATGCTGTCTTGTTTGCATGGTCATCTTGCAGTGAAGAGATTATTTTACACATCGATGGTGCGTTTTTTGAGACCTCTTGATAACCGGAATTGTGGGAGGGTTGTGCGCAAGTAATCCGCATAACTACACCATTAGCTCTGGCGAGGCAGATGCCCCGCCCCCTAAGTCGGCATCGGGCGCCAGTTGGTCTCGTTGGTTTATATGTGGTCTTTTTTTGTTTTTGATGTTCCTTTTCCATTTTTTCGTCTCTTGCTGTGCATTTAAACTTTGTTTTTGTATGGGTAGTTTTTGTGTTTTGTTGAGGGTGCTGCAACAGAGTGTTATTGTAAATCCCCTTCTTTCTTTGATACGTTCAGATTGTGGTTTTCCCCCAAACATCGCTAGTATGACTTTCACATTCACTGGTACCGCTTGGCTCTCTACTGCCGAGTACTCCTGTAACTATGGATTCGTTGTCAGCGGAAATGGAACTATCGTCTGCTCTACATCTGGAGAATGGTCCTCTACAGATATCATTTGCAGTGAATATTCAACAGGTAAATAACTTAGTTTTGTTTAATATTGGTGCTCGAAATGAACAGTTTGTTCAAGTTTTCGAATAAAAAAGGAGATATTGAGGGAAATCTTGGGAATGGGGGTATAAGATAATAACTCTAATGAAAAAAATGAAGACAAAAAAAACCCCGTAAAAATTGAAATTTAAACTTCTTTAGTGCACATGGACAAAAAATGTTATCCGGCAGTATTGCATAGGATAAAGGAGAGGACAACACCCGGTTGCAGCACATCGTGCTCATCGTTGTAAACATCGAGTAATAAATTATGGTGAAACCGAATATCATTTGTAACGGGATTCGTAACTGTCCCAATTGAAATTCTAAGCACTTTGACTTACTTTTTCGACTTTAAAAGTGAAAAAGTGATGGGTGCTGTTATGTTGCATACTTGCATTTCTGAAAGTGAAAAATTCTTTTAACTCTTTTACGACACTGACTGATTTTCGGCAAGCCGCATGAGGGCTTATCTTTGATCGAAAAGAAAGATACGTTAACTTGTGAAAAATTATGTGCTCTTGAATCTAATGATCATCTCGACTTTTCTGTATTTCAGTCATACATGTATTTGATTTTGAGGATGATGACCTGTACAACTTTGTTGATGCGAGTAGTTATTTTTCTTTCGAATCAAAAACTGTAAGTTATATTCTAATATGATTAAATACATACTTGATTAAATCACAATACGACGGTCCCAATCGGATTTTGATAACGACCGGAGTTGTAATAGGTTATTACATATAAATAAACATTACAGAAGTACAAATCAGTTATTCAGTCTCATAGTCGAGAAGGCAATGCAAAATCATTTGATTTTTCACAGGAACGGTTGCGAACCTCGGAATGAACAAAATTCCGAAGTGAATTAGGTTACACGTTCCAACCGGATTTTTAATAAAAACCGAGATTGTAATAAACTATGAACATAGTCTAGGTCGCTCAGAAATTTTGGTTTCATTTTCTGGCTTTCGATTCTCTCCGTCTGTCTGTTTCATTTTCATGATTGGGAATATAGCGTCCCTTAATAATATTATAATATTGAGGTGTAGCACAATAAATTATCCGATAAACTCCATACCGATATTGAAATATTAATTATTTTAATGGATCAAAAGTCTCGTCTCACTGTATCAATAGGACAAAATCAAGACAACCCCCCCCCAAAATACCCCCCCCCCCCCCCCCCCAAAAAAAAAACCGAAGAGATGATTCTTAAGTATTTATAACGTATTAGATTATTACATATAAGTTACATGTTCCAACCGGATTTGCAATAAAAACCGAAATTGTTATAAACTACGAACATAGCCTAGGTAGCTCGAAGTTTCTTCTTTCTTTTTGGTTTTCGATTCTGTTCGTCTGTCATGATGGAGAACATAACGTCTTGCATTAATAAGATTATAATATTGAGGTGTAGCACGATAAAGAATCCGATAAAATCCATACAGATATTGAACTAGTAATCATTTTAAGGGATTAAAAGTGTCGTCTAACTGGATCAAAAGGAAGAATCCAAGACAAAAAAGGGACAAAAAAATTATGTTAAAGTATATATAATATTCTAGGTTATTACGAGCAAGTTAGCTTACACATCCCAACCGGGTTTGTAATAAAAACCGATATTGTAATAAACTTCCAACATAGTTTAGGTCGATAGGAAATTCCTTCTTTATTTTTCTTTCATTTAATTTTCTCTGCCTGTCTATCCAAATTTAACTAGAGCACTGACAAAGTCAGAAAGGGCCCCGCCGGCCACTTCTTTAAGAAGTTGAATGTGAAGGCAACAAGGTCAACATGGTTGGCAACAAAAGAATTGCTGCCAGAGGAATAGAGGCAAACATACAATGCAGTATTCCAATGTCATCGATTCTTTTATCAAAGCCCCATCTCTTACGGTACAACAGTTATGGCCAATGTTAAAGTTTTTCAAATGTAGGTCAAAGGTCACGGTCAAGGTCACATGATCAAAAATGTTGGTACCAACGGAAAGGTCTTGTCACAAGGCACACTCATGTAAAATAAAAAAGCTCTACAAGGAACACACATGTCAAATATCAAAGCCCCATCTCTTACGGTACAATAGTTATGGCCAATGTTAAAGTTTTTCAAATGTAGGTCAAAGGTCACGGTCAAGGTCACATGATCAAAAATGTTGGTACCAACGGAAAGGTCTTGTCACAAGGCACACTCATGTAAAATAAAAAAGCTCTACAAGGAACACACATGTCAAATATCAAAGCCCCATCTCTTACGGAACAACAGTTATGGCCAATGTTAAAGTTTTTCAAATGTAGGTCAAAGGTCACGGTCAAGGTCACATGATCAAAAAATGTTGGTACCAACAGAAAGGTCTTGTCACAAGGAACACACATGTCAAATATCAAAGCCCCATCTCTTACGGTACAATAGTTATGGCCAATGTTAAAGTTTTTGAAATGTAGGTAAAGGGCACGGTCAAGGTCACATGATGAAAAATGTTGGTACCAACGGAAAGGTCTTGTCACAAGGCACACTCATATAAAATAAAAAAAACTCTACCTCTTACAGTGCAGAAGTTATGGCCAATGTTAAAGTTTTTGCTGACGGACAGACGGACAGAGTGATTACTATAGGGCACCCGCCTAGTGGCGGGGCCCTAATAATTATTTCAAATACATCTTCATTTATTTCGGAGAAAGGAGGAATCAAGCCGGTGTATATCAACAAAGGCGCACAGAAAAGATAAAGAAGATCCTGACGACAATCCCAACAGCACTCATAATAGAGCACCAATTGAGCATCGACGGACACATAATAGGCTAAAGGTGGGAACAGGTGCCTGGGAGGAGTAAGCATCCCCTGTTGAAAATGAAAACAATATCTACAAAACATGCACTATCTGATGTCTATAAAGAAAGTGCGAAATGGCGACCATGTCAGGGATAATATTTAAAACACTGTCTAACCCCTAGTGTTGGACTTTTTTTAAGAGCTCCAAACGGTAAAGGGCATAAGTGTGACACAGATGACACAATAGAGCACAGAAATATCGAACGCTTCAAATGACAGCATATAACCATGTGCACTTTGCGCCAACTTTGGACAGCCATCTGCTTAACATATGGTGTGGTTATCCGGATTTCGTCCACACAACACTCCATGTTATCCGGTTACACAGGTCTTCATTGACACACAGTTCTTGTATATTTTACTGTATGAAAACTAATAATCTTAGCGGGATTCATATTTTAGCGAAATCAGCATTGCTGTAAATGAGATGATTCATTATTAAAGTAATATAAGTCTGTCATGTATTGCAATGAAAATGGAATATTCAATGATACATGATTTAGCTAAAATATGTCACTTGACATTGCTGGGTGAACTTTTTTCATAGTGCAAACACCGTCGTCTGGACATCCGTCTGTCGTTAGGTATCTTACATTATTACCAAACCATTCAGGAAGCAAGTCCTTAATGACACCTACACAATTTGTGTTTTTCGACCCGATCATGAATCAAAGACGGCTGCCGCGGACTCGTTTTGGCCATCGGGGGGGGGGGGTTTACATTTTTCATTTATGAAACGGCTGCATAGAATTTCACCAAATCTCATAAGCAGAAAGTACTTAATGTCCTTTAGCAAGTTCGTGTTTTTCGATCCGATTGAAAATTCACGATGGCCGTCACAGTCTGGCAAAGATATTTTCAACGTTTGTTCTGAAATTGCTGCATGGAATTGCAGGAAACCTTACCGGAATCATGAACTCATTGTACTCTCATTGCACTCTATCAAGTTTGTGCTTTTGTGTCGCCTGCGAAGCGTAGGGACACTAAGGGATCACTTTGTCCGTTGTCCGTCTGTCCCTCCGCCCATGTATCCGTCCGTCCGTCTGTCTGCCACTTATTGGGTGGAAAGTGAAAAGGTAATGATATTTCACATGTGCACTCCTTTTGACAAAGCCTATCTATGCATACCTGTAGAGATTGTAAAACACTTACTTGGTAAAGGACATTAATTACTTTCACCTCGTAAGATTTGGTGAAATTCGGGATAACACGGAGTGTTGTGTGCAAGAAATAAGGATAACCACACCATATGTTATTTTTAAATATTTACATTCCTACTGCGTTTCCCTTATATAAAGGTACCAAACCAACTGTTGCTTTATTTCTCGATAATCGCAAGAGCCTATCACGTGACTTTAGAACTTACGCGGATTAATTTCTGATAAAATGCCCATTTTATTTATTGCTTTAATACAGATTCAAAACATGTATGCATTATCAAACGACGCCGTCTACCCCCAGTGATTAAATGTGTCAAAATCTAGGTCACCCACATGTACACTTCCAAGAAGTGTGACGTAGTAAGTCGATCACGCGTCAGTAGACGAAGTTCAAGGACGAACTGCATTGTTGTCTGCAGAAATATACCGTGTTTGGATGAGCGAATATTCAGGCATAAGTGGATCAAATATTCAGTATTTAGGATGAGGATTTGATTCACTTGTGTCATTATCAACAGTGAATTTATCTTTGGATTCATAATTATATCAGAAATACTTCGAGTATCAGCGAATCTTTAGCCATGATGTTGAGGTAAGTCATGAAAATACCGAAAGTTTTCGCGTTTTCGACGGCTGTACTCGACTTTTGCATCATTCTAATTACTTCCAGATGAAATAGGGTATTTACAGAAGTTTGTATACAATAATACCGATTGATTTCATATGTCTAAGCAGTTTAACAGTGTGTTAAAAAGAGTTTTCAAAAGTTTTCCCTTCAGTTCTGTGAAATTTCTCCAGTTTAACTCTCTGCCATGTCTGAATTATGTTGGACAAAAGTCACGAATTTTCACGATTCAATTTTCTTCAGTTTTAATTGAAATGTTCAAAATACAGCAAGAGGACAAAATTCAGTTTCTCATTTGTCAACAACGTTTCCGTACAGAAGGTAATACTTCGAATCAAGCGAAAAACGTCGAACGTTCGTTTGCTCTTACGTCAAATGGCGTTCTCCCTCCGCAATGATATTTCAGATGTAAAGAAACTGAATGAAAAATTGGCAGAAATAACTTAGTTAACACGTAAAATGTAAATATAAGGATTGTTTTTCAGCTTTTGCGCTTTATCGGTGTGTATTGGCAGTAGGGAATGGAAACAAAATTCATGAAAAGCACTTCGTGCTTTACATATTTTGTTTCCATTCCCTACTGCCAATACACACCGATAAAGCGCAAAAGCTGAAAAACAATCCTTAAGTAGATAGCCGTCCAAAGTTAACGCAAAGTGCACATTGGTATATGTAGTCATTTGTGGCGTTCGATATAATTTTCTGATTGACTGTGTTGATGCTCTTATCTGTAATGGCGTTATTCTGAGCCTTGCAGTTTTGATGGCTTTATGTCATTTGTATCTCCCTTTTTGGTGTGTTCTGCTTATTTAGAGCAGGATACCCCAGCCGGATATCCTCCTTTCTGCGAGATTAGTGAAGATACATGTGTATTCGAAACAATTTTAAAAATTGGGAAAGACAGACAGATATAAAAAACCAAAGGAGAAAAGGGAAAGTATTACAATTTCGGCTTTTATTACAAATCCGCTTGAGACGAGTAACCTAATATGTAATATCCTCATATGTAATAAATACTTAAGTATCATTTTTGGTCCCTTTTTCGTCTTGAATTCTTCCTTTTGATCAATTGAGACGAGACGTTTCATTAACTGTATTGGTTTTATCGGATTCTTTATCGTGCTAAACCTCAATATTATAATGCTATTAATTCGAGACGGTATATTCTCCATCATGAAAATGAGACAGACAGACAGACGGAGAGAATCGATTGCAAGAAAAAGAAAGAAGAAACTTCCGAGTTACCCAGACTTTTTCGTGGTTTATTACAATTTCACCTTTTATTACAAATCCGGTTGGGACGTGCATGTCTGGTCCATATTGCCAATTTACCTATTCTTAAATGATGCTATTCAATATGAAGACGTTTACACTTATATATGATAACCTAATAAATCTAGTTTATTACAAGTCCGGTTGCGACACATGTACGGCTCCATTTCCCCATCTTTATTATGTGTTAAGAATGTCGAAGGTACCGAACTCAGCTGCTGCTAAATCAGTCTGCACTTGTCCCTGATGAATAAAATCTATATATTTGGGATCATTAAGTAGTTCGTGGTATCTAGAATAAATAATACATATTATCAACATAGCATGGTCAGCATAGAACATTTCGGTCATTGGTAAGAAGCAAATACTTTCCTAATTTTTCCAGGTAGATATTTTACTGGTAAAACCCTATCGCGATAAATTTTCAATATAAAGACGCTTACATTTATACCACTTGGTGAGAGTCACTCCTGGTGGACCTGGAGTCCCCGAGGGCACATGTAGCCAAGTTCTATTAATTTCGGTTGATCGTTTCTTCAACGCATTCTAAAATTTCTGTTATCAAAATTTCTTGAAATTTCTAAAACATGGGTCTTGTAGCATCATATCCCATCCATTCTGCTACGTCTTTCGGTACGCTATTTCGACATAGTAACTTTCATACTTTTTTGGCATATTACATTGTTTAGATTTGAGGATCACTGACGAGGGTTAAGTACCCGAAACGTGCATGTCTGGTCCATGTTGCCAATCTATCTGTTCTTAAATGATGCTATTCAATATGAAGACGTTTACATTTAAAGTTAGAATGAAAAGAAGGGAGGGGATCTCTAACCAGACCTAGTTGCAGTACCAACAACAAAACACCCGAAGCAGAAACTTCAGAGACAAAAACAAGACACACGACATAGAAACAATAAACACAAAAGACAAAACATTAACCAACGAGACCAATGGGCAAACGGTGCCGACTTAGGACGGCCATTTGCTCCTGGATTACGTGCGCACAACCTTCCCATTATGCCGATTACCCAGAGGTCTCGAAGAATTTACAATTGTGATGTAAAACAACCTCCTCACTGTAATATGACCTCACACAAACAAGAACACAAAATGTAGAGGCCGAAGCAACAAAGATGAATATGTAAATGGACATAAACAGAGGGTGTACGTTAAACAGTCCGTGCTCTGCCGGCTGTAGCGAGCTCATACATGTTATCAAACTCGACTATAAAACACAATCAATAGGCATACAAATTCTGGAAAAAGATAAAACAAAACAAACATAAGGAATAGGTAACCTACAGTAAAAAGATAAAACAAAACAAACATAAGGAGTAGGTCACCTACAGTGAAAAGATAAAAACAAAACAAACATAAGGAGTAGGTCACCTAGAGTGAAAAGATAAAACACAACAAGCATAAGGAGTAGGTCACCTACAGTGAAAAGATAAAACAGAACAAGCATAAGGAGTAGGTCACCTACAGTGAAAAGATAAAACACAACAAACATAAGGAGTAGGTCACCTACAATGAGAAGATAAAACACAACAAACATAAGGATCAAGGCACCTAGAGTGAAAAGATAAAACAGAACAAACATAAGGAGTAGGTCACCTACAGTGAAAAGATAAAACGGAACAAACATTAGGAGTAGGTCACCTACAGTGAAAAGATAAAACAGAACAAACATAAGGAGTAGGTCACCTAGAGTGAAAAGATAAAACAGAACAAACATAAGGAGTAGGTCACCTACAGTGAAAAGATAAAACAGAACAAGCATAAGGAGTAGGTCACCTACAGTGAAAAGATAAAACAGAACAAGCATAAGGAGTAGGTCACCTACAGTGAGAAGATAAAACATCGAAACTCATTTTCATGATACATGAAAAAAATGTAGAAACTGACGGACAATTTGTTCGTTATTCTTTTGTATTCCGGTGATGATATAATTAATTCATCAACAATGGTTTTATTTCAATTAACCACATATCTTAAAAGGGAAGTACAACATCATCAGATACTGGACCAACAGGTGCCTACCATGGTACAAAGTACAGATACTACGAAGGAAGCGGTCAGGAACAAAACGATGTAGCGCGAATGGAGTCCGACGTATACTTCAATGGTAAGTTAATGCTTAATTGGAGAAACATAGATTATCCCGGTTTGGATAAAAAATTCTAAAAGAAGATGATCATATTTGTCTGATGTGCCTTTTTACGACTGCGCCCTTCAGAATGGAAAGTTTTTAATAATAGAATATCAGTCGCCAGATTTACTAATACAAGATGATTTGGGTTCACTAGATAATTTTAGAGTCGTAAGATTAAATCATTTCAAAGTGCAAAGTATTTAGTATGAACACCTTTTTATGGAATGTACTCACCATTCAACTAGGATATTATGAAATTCTATTTCCAAAGTCATTTGGCGATAATCCCAATTTTGTAAATAATTGAATCAGACCTATGCAAGGAGAAACGATGTTCGTCAACACAAATACTTTCAAATGGTTTTATAAAGTAAAAAATACAAAGTATTTACATTTTTTTTAGCTGGAGTGCAATGTATATATTTCTTCTATAGCATGTATGGGGAGGACATAGGGACAATGAGTATCAAGTACCAAGGGTACGGATCCTCGTCAGAGACTCTCATTTGGAGTGACTCGGGTGACAAGCAAGAACCAACCTGGTTCAATGCTAATGTCACAGTCAATGCCACAGAGATATTCAAGGTAAATAGAAAGATACTAAGTGCAAAGAAATAATACAAAAATTTACATGCATTGCGGATAAATTACATCCGCTCAATCAGTGAATAAAAGTCATACACAAAACGTTAAGTCAAAATCGAATAATAAAAGTTATGGGGCATACAAAACCTTGAGAAGTTCAAACTTAGCAAAAAACAACCGAAATATTTTGCAGAGGTGTCAATGTCAATCCTCAATGAGATGATATCAGGTGCTTTCATTGGCTGATTCACTTCGAACCTTCTTTACATGTCCGTCATTGAACGGGAAAAAAGAAGTTTACTTAAAAAAATTGATCTAGTTTAACCCTATAAAATCCACCTTCAAACAGCAACACCACTTTCAATAAACTTACTCATTTTTTTGTAGTTTTCGTAGCTTGCGTTCATACATTCACATTGAATTTAAGGTATTCAACCCCTAAATTGCATTTTCAATCATAAATACTTGAGATAAGAAATTTCGTTCTCTTCGAAAAAAAAAGCTACATATACTTTTCTAGTTCATCTCTCATACCGTGATCTCGAGGATTTCGATTATGAAATACTAATCGGCATTTGTCGGGAAATTATGAAAATGTGCATAAATTTTGAGTCAAAGAACTCTATTAGGGTGTGGGATACTTAAAGACCCGTAATATTTCATTTACGTAATGTGGTGCAAAAAGATTTATTTTAATCTATTTAGACAGAATCTAAATTGAAAATTAGTATGAAAGATATCATAATTGTTAACATGACGATTAGCATTAATTTTGTATATGCATGTTTATGAAAAAATAAGATGTCACTTCCGTTCTATTTCATTACAGCTGATTGTTGAAGCCACAAAAATAGGATCCGGTTATAGATCTGATGCGGCTATAGACTACATAAGACTGTCTGACGGTGCATGCTAACACATTTCTTTATTTTGTTGCTTGGACGCATTCGCATCAACGCCGAATTAAGAGAGTTGATAGCCGGATGCTGGAGAGAAAAAGTGCAATGCATTGTGGGTAGAGTAATCGCACGCGTTACATGTACGTATATCGTGAACGTTGTAGAACTTTAGCTCGAAAAACTGTCGTACCAAATTAAGCTGAAATACACCAGAAGACTCGTGTGATTGTTATCGTTTCTCAAATGTAGTGCACATGCATTATTTGTATGTCATCTTAAGCAGCACGTTCCGCCTTCATACGAAAATATGCTTCATAAAAAATATAGGGCAAATCTCTATTTTTCCTGGATGGTAGAAGTTATAAACTTTCCTTTAATACCAAAATTGTTAACCAAAGGTTCTTAATGTTATCATAATAAATGAATTTATAAACGAATTTTTGTGGTGCCACAAAAATTGCCCATGTTTGGGATAGACCTGCCCTCAAGCGTGTGCGATACGACTCGTCGTGTGTACAAATCAAAGCAAACATGACGAGTAGCGTACACTCTCAATGGAAAAGAGGGGGAAATATATTAATACTCGGTTTTGGATAGAGTAAGAAATTAAAGGAAGACGGAGCGTGAAAGAGCAATATGAAATTATATATATAAATGACCAAATGGATATATAACATTCGGTGAAAAATGAGTTAAACCTCGTCACACGCCACGAAGGAGCTGATATTTTGCTGTACATGTTAGTCAGATAAGATATAATCGGTCCTAAATCGTTTGATACACATTATTTTATCGTTACTGTTTGAAATGCTGTATGAAAGAAACATACGATGTCTATTTTACCTCTCGTGGTTTAGATTAATCATCGAAATAGCCTTCTAAATCGGTATATGTATCTAATCACTTTTTTCCTCGGAGCTCTCCTGCTAATTAATATTCACGAAGTGGCGCGGCTGCAGCTGAAATTCCGAACGCCCGTATCTCTCTTACAGGAGAGGTATCGGATTTGATACATGGTACACAGATGAATGACCATAATATGGAAATCTATGTTAAGATATATGTATTGCAATTATCAAACCCTTTAGAACCCGAAGTCGGAATATGCTGCTATAATTTCCATTGTTCTTTTCAAAAAACGAAGATTCTGATGCTAAACAATTCAAGGGTACCATTACTTTTCTACTTACTAAAAAATTAACACCAATTCTCTGTAACCATCAACCTAAATATGGCACGCATGGTGACCAAACGTGATGAAATTTTATATACATAATCATTGTAATCAGATATGAAAAAAAGTTAATGGGGACAATGTCATACGGTGATCCGTTACCATGGAAACACAGTTTCAATATTTGGTTTGTGATAATATGGGGATTTTAACTTATGGTATCTTCTAATGAGAACTATATGTTATACAGAACTTATTTGTTTTAAATACAGTAGTACAACATAGACTCTTCAGATATTTATGCTCAAACCTAAAAAATGTCTCCCTACTTTGATAAAATAGTGAAAAATTTGTAACTGCATGTGCAATTCTAAGCCTATTTCCTGAAGCAAATATCAAAAAACGCAGCCATGCCTGTAAAATGGAAACATACCATGTAATCAATCTAATAGTATATTTTCAAAATGTACAAAAACATTTTTGGGGCTATTTACAATTACTTCAAAAATCAAAAATCAATTTCGATAAAAGTTACTAATTTTAGAAAAAGGGGAATTCCCATAGGAGAACTCTCTAGGACGGAGGAAGTAAACGTTTAGCAACAATCAACATGGTGGGAAATTTTGCATGTTTGCTGTGTATTTACAGTTTACAATTTGTTTATTTTGATACATATGCCTATATTTTTATCGCACTTGATCTCTCTTTCTCTCTCTCGATCTCTACTCGCGGGGTCGGGAAAATTAGGTTCAATGACCATACTGAATATGTTGAAACATTTCTTCTTTAGATATGCGTCACAGTGATTGGGATAGGCAATTAGGTGAATGTGACAATGGCCCCATATACTGAAACATCAATGTGCCATTTGCAAAATGAATGTGCCATTGTTGAAAATGAATGTGCCACAAGAAAGCAAAAAAAAAAAAAAAAAAAAAAAGACAACAACCAAACAACCAAACAAACAAGAACATAGAAAGATCTGCATCAGCCACCGCTCCAAATGTCTAGACAGACTTTTCTGTACTTAAACATCGGAAATCGGGGGACGCATTTGAACCAAACAGTCTCAAAGGATCGTCTTAAGGATTCGTTGCATGCTATGATCCTAAATTTATATTTTAAAAATTCCTGAACCCCCCCCCCTAAAAAAACGCAGACAAACTCTGCAGCTGTAAAACAACAGCGCCCAGTTTCACAAAAGTTCTTACGAAAATTTTAAGGAATTTTCGCAACTTTCGTCCTTTAATAAAAGGTTCAAAATGGTTTATAGTTCAATTGTATTACGTTATCTTATATCATTTCTAAATACTAAATATAGATTTAAAAGCAAACCTTCTGAATTTTAAATCAGTTAGTAGAACTGAGTGATCAATAGTTACGAAAATTCTTGAAATTGTTCGTAAGTATTTTTGTGAAACAGCGTGCAGTACGTACATCCCAATATATTAAATGACAAAACTTTTTATGAAACTTGCGTTTCGGTACAAATTAAGTTCACGATTCATCTTAACTGGTAAAGTCCATTTGTACGTACATTTGAAATAGGTATTGTTGCAATAGGAAATGATGGTGTTTTGAATAAATGACACTTTCAAATTACTGTCTGGTGTATCAGTTGGTACGAAAAGTAAACAAATTAAATCGTAATGTAGAACTTTTAATAAGTGAATATGGTGAAATCATCTCCACAATAAAAGAACGCAAGATTTCCATAATTTGTTGGAAATCTAATGCGCCACATTGGCGCACTAAGTAAAATTTAAATGAGCCATTTTAGAAGTAAATGTGACTATGGCGCAGGGCGCATGCTTATCCCAATCACTGACATTGCGAAAAAATTGGGTATTTACCTTTTGGGGAGTGGAGGGAGTGGGGTGAAGTTAAACCAGATCATTTCATGTACCCTATAAATTGGGGGAAGGGGGGGTTCCATGATCCGAAACCCCCTTGAGGTCATGCACTAGACCCCTCTTTTTCTCTGAAAAGATAGCGAGTAGCCATATGATTTGGGGCGGGGGGGGGGGTAAGAAATCTTTGCTTGAATTTTTGTCAAAAAGAATATTCAGGCCTAAAGCGGCGGCGAAAAATAAAGCATTTTGCTACGACGGTATTTATTAGGGAAAAAATCCAACCAAGAGGGCCTTGGAAAAAAAAATCAGCTTTGAGAAATACTGAGAAATATTCTTGTAAAATCTAAGTATCCGACCCATGGTTGATCCCCTAAATTTCCCTGTAATCTTGGTCCATATCATATCTACTGTTAAATCAAAATGTAATGTTTATTTTGTTTCTTGAGTGGAAATAATACAATATCTTTAATGAATTAAAAAAAAAAAAGAATTAGGTATAAATAAAGTCAAAATCAAATCTTCTGCGGATCCTGCCAGGTGGATAAAAGGAGGGGGGAGGAGTGTCTCCGAACACAATAAATATGAATGAGAAAGGAACTGATATCAAAATCAAAATCTAAACCTTTTCTAGTATACTGTCTATATAGTATCACCCTGATTCAATGGAGTTTGACAGTCTCGGGGGTAAATATGGGATTTAGGGGTGGGGCTGAAAGAAAATGATTCATTGAGAGAAGATAGGATTATTGGTAAGGGTGAGAGATGAAATAGTAGTAATGGTAAATCTTAAAGATACAGTGTCCCTGAAAATAAATTTTATTGAAAACGTTAAACTTATTCCAAAGGGTCTAAAAAGAAGAAAAAAGGAGCCATAAAAATTTTTATTCGAAAATATGCAGTAACATCCCTTATATTGTCGATGTTTTAATAATTAAACCTCCATATACCTCTATTGTAAAAGCTCAATACATTGTAGGTGGCGCCAGTGAAATGAATTAGAGCTGCGCACCCCAAATTCAAAATTATGTTTTTATAGGTGTATAGCTGCGAATGTATGGTTAGATTCACCTGAAAATTTGAATTTATACAAATGAGAATGTATACTTTCATATGAAAAGAAAGATTTTGCATTCCAAAATTTTGTAAAATTAATTAATTTTCAGGGACACCGTCCCTTTAAAATTCATCTAAGAATTTGCTGTTTGTGATACATGTAATTTGTAAATTATTTTCTTCTGCAGTATTTGATTTTATAATTTCTAGGTATTTAGACAAACTATAATTAATTACATTCCAAAAATTATCAAGCTTATACTATTAGCCAGTTTGTAAAATGAAACTAATATAAGTCTTTTTGAGTATCATTCATCTTCTAAGAGATCCCCTCCCTTCTTTTCTAAAATGACTGAATTAATTTAAACAGGGATATATATATATATACTCCATTTCTTAATATTTTCGGACTCACTGTACTAGATGATCAAAAAGCATAACTAAAATAGGAAATTAAAAGCCTTCCCATGCTATAATATATTAAATTAATCCTTGGTCTTCCAAAAAAAATATCTTCAACTCCCTTTTATTTTCAAAGATTCCAAGATCCACCTTTAATATTTGCAAACAATGGGGAAGTGAAACAATCACAAGTTGATTTAGGAGAGGGGGGGTGGATGTTAAAAAAGGTGTCAAAGGATAGAATTGCACCAAATTTCACACTCAGATTTTCACCATTTTGAAATAATTTTCAGCTCAAAAAAGCCACCATGAATGTCGATTAAAGTTAATTAATAGCAATTTCGTATCGTGACTGAAGAAACATAAACATCTAAAAGATCCCGTTTGCTTGAATGTCTAGCTGACATGTGCTCTCCGCTGGACCAGACATTGCATGAAAATATTGTGAATTGTGAAGTACATAAATTAGATAAAAAAAAAAAGTAAAAAAAAAAAAAATAAATGATAGATAAATGAATTAAAAGAATCAATTTAAGAAATGCCCATATTGCATGAAATGGATTTTTATGCATCCTTGATCCGTATCACCTAGGAATTCCCTTTTTTCTCTCTTATCAATGTGAATTTCTCCCCTATATACTGAGTAAATCTTTATTTTTTGTACTTTTGTCAGTTGTAATTGATATTTAATTGCATGATAAAACCATTCATTTTATTCACCTTCGTTGAACTCCAAATAACAAAGGGGAATACTTCTAAAGAGAGCTAGGAAGAAGCAGAAATTTTGGAACAAATTGTTCAATGCCGAGGCTGAGAAGACGGACAGCTGCTTGTTTGCTAGATTTGACAAACCTACTGACAATCGTATTATTAGAAAAAAAAACTACCAAATACGATTGCTGAGTAATAGCTCCAAAGTACAAATATTGCATGGGTAATGTGGGTAGCTCGAATTTCCTCTATACCAACTGCAGTGTTTGCTGCACTGTACTGTACTGTCCTTTACTGTACTGTCATTTACTGTACTGTCATTTACTGTACTGTACTGTAGTTCAATGTACAAGGTAAATCTTGTTCTGCTTGAAAAGATGTGTGCCCATTTAGTTGTCATTTTGATAATTATGTATCTGACTATGAAAAGATTGTGATATCAGCGCTCTAATAAAGTGCTGAAAGAATACCTGTATGGTACAGACTTATCTTTTTACATCACAGGTCTTTTGACGAAGATGATACAATGGCGTAGGTCTGCCTGAAAAAGTGGAGGGGCATAGCATCCCAAAATGTCTAACAAGCAAAAAAAAAAAAAAAAAAAAAGCGGGGGGGGGGATAAAGAATGGGGGTTTCAGTGACAGATCCAGCTTTTGAGTTAGAGGGGACGTAAGAAATGGCGAGGGGTCTGAGGACCGCCCAGGTCGTCAGCGGGTCCAGGACAGAGTCCTGGTAGGGGGACCAGGTGGCAAAGCCCCACGGAAGCTAATGAATTTCAGCCTTTTCGGGCCCATTTTCGTGACTGAAATTGATTATTGAATTAAAATTGATGCATTTTACAATTATATTAACTAATAGGTGATTAATATATACTAATATTCACTCTTTTTTGTAAAATGATCGTTTTACCTATGATTTGCAAATTTTAGGGGGGGGGATACGCTCCCTACACCTCCCCTTGAATCCGCCACTGAGTTCATGTTCTGTATTCACAAATTTAGATATCTGGCGCAGTTCTAAATTTTGGATCTGTTTTTATACGTACATGAAGAAATGTCTGGTGAGCGGTAGCGAACCAACAAAAAAAAAATTGAAAATTGACCGAAAAATTGTAGATTTATGGTACACAATGTTGCTATTTTAAACAATGTTAATGCTTCATAAAATATTGTCATTGAGAAGTATTTGTATGGCTGCCCCCCCCCCCCCCCTCCCTCCCACTGCCCGTCTGTCATTTCATCCGCTTTCAATGAAAGGGTATGAAAATATATAGTAGAGATGATAAGATTTAGCACGTGTATGTATCTTGATAAAACATCTTTTGATACAAATTTTTTTACCTTTTGACATTAACCTTGACCTTTGACCTACTTTTTTCATTTTTTTTCAGGTAAAATACTAAAATGAGTTCATATAAAATCTGTCTCCCTGAATGCCTTTAAATTTCATATAATTCAAGTTATACATACAGTCAGTATGTTATAATATAAGATATTTTCTCACGGTTTCGAGACATCACAGCAAAAGGAGAGGAGTTTGGGGTGGATGGGGGGGGGGGAGGTTGCAATCTAGCAAGATTAAAACTTGGCTGTATCTTTTGAAGCATGAGTGGAAGGGCTTTATTATTTCACATGTACATTACTATGACAAGATCATTCGTCTTGGAATAGAGACAATGTTACCTTGACCTTGAAATTCGACCTGCTTTTCTAAACTTTTATATTAGGCTGTATCTCTTGAATTATAAATGGTAGGTCTTAAATATTTCATATATACATGTAAATTGACAAGACCACTCTTTTCAGACCTTAACCTTTGACAATGTGACCATGATGTTAAGATTTGACCTTTTCTCAAACTTTTGAATAGTAAGTGATATGGCCTTTGCATTCCTTTTGAAAGTACCAACAGTTTGACATTGTGACTTTGACTTATGATACTCAAAGCTGCTATCCGGAGCAATAATTTATGTTTCACAAACATAGAGCTTATTCCTATTTGACCATGAACTCTTAACATATACATGGTGCTTTAAATATTATGGAGGGGGATTAGGGTCACAATGCTATTTGACTTGCTTACATGCTTCATGCAATGTTGCTTCATTCAATGTTTGATTATTCCATGTTCATTTGTCTTGCTTTCATTTCAAATTGACCTAATTGCATTTGTCTTTCTTCTATATGCAATGTTGCTTCCGTGCATTTTACATTTGTCCTTCGTCAATGCATAATTGTCGTTCTACTATGCGTTATGATATCTTTCATTGTGCCATCATTCTTTCGTCCTAATGTCATTATTGCTTCGTCAATGCTAACCTCAATTTTGATACCAGGTGGCACTCCGTTTGTGTCCTTTCCTTGAAATTAACTTCGAGACGTCCCCTGTTGCAGAACTTGGAAAAATGAATTATAAATAGCGGAAAAAAGCAAAAGCCGATTGAAATATTTGAACAAAAAAAGAAATCATTAAATGACAAATATTTGGACCTTTTCTGTTTGTATGTTTGTTTGTTTTTTATTTATTTATACAGTTATAGCCATTTGGGGATTTGAAATCGCTAGAAAGTTTTACATAATGTTTTAAGAGTTTCTTGGCTCAGCGGTAAACGTGCCGGACTTCCCCTGTTTTGTTTTTCCCGCATGGGTTCGAATCCCATCGGCTACCAAATTTTTCTTTTCTGAATTGTGAGTGGGAAATTATATAGAAGTCACTTTTTTTTTAGATATCGTGGGAAAGGCGGTATAAATTGAAACTACCGCGCGTACTACACTGATCGAACCTAGAGATCAACATCCCCCGGCCCCATTGATTCAGTCAATAATGCAATTTCTAGAATCTTGAAAATTTACCTTTTGACATCTCTGTATGCCAAAATTACTCCAAGCTGTTGTCCAGGACAAGCGGAGCGTAGGAGAAGGGGGGGGGGGGGGGGCAGCGGGGGATGCGTTACCGCTCGCCAGTTCTTTATAGACTTTCTGAATAATTGAGCTATTCTGATCCATCCGTTATGCATATTACTTTATCAATTTAACTCAATCTTTATAGAATAATATTACATGTAATGATAGAGGGTATGGAAAGAATTTTCTGAGTCAATATTCAATATTCAGTCAATATTTTGCTAAAAATAATTCCTGGCTCGCTACCGCTCACCTGACATTTATTCATGTACTTTTAAAGTTTAGAATTGCTCAAGAAATGTTAAAATTTGTGCATACAGAACATGAAACCCCATATTTTTTTTAAATATCTCCCTCCCTTTTTTTATTTAATTTTTTTCATTTATTTATTTTTTTATTTTGCTTGTTAGAAATTTTGGGATGTTGTGCCCCTCAACTTTTTTCAGGCAGAGCTATGCCGTTGGTCCAGAACTACGCCTGCTCAAGAACGTGGCACAAAAACTGTTCAGTGTCATTCACAGCCTTTTTCAACAAAGGCCAGAATTTAGACCTTTATTGTGTTCCTATACTCCGTGTAAGGAGCGCAAGGAAGGTATGATTTTAATTAGATTGCACTATGGCAAACTTGTCAGATACTTCTTGTTCAGTGGCTGACCCAGCGCCCCCTTTGCCGGGGGTCAAGGGGCGAATTTTGCCGATTTTACTGATGTACAGGTCTGTTTTTGCCGGGAAAATATTGGGTCTGTGCAGGAGCAACCCCTAAATCCGACACTGTTGTTCGACTCAAGATCAAGGTTAAGATTGAAATCCAAGCGTATGATGCTTGCAAGGATTGACCTTGCAAATTGCCCTTCATAAGTCCATACTTCAAAGTCAATTATTATAGAAGTTTTATCTTTTTATGCAAGAATCATCCGATTTTTGGTACAGAAAAGACATTACATTATACTTAAAATTGACCATAGGAAAAAATGTATCCTCGTCCGGGATTCGAACCCACTCGGAAAGGTGTAAAATAAAACACAGTGGCAAACGTGATATCCACTACGCCACAGAGATTTTTCATATAATTGGTTTTTTTATAGTCATGGTTAAAACTTACAAAAATCTGATGCATACAAAATCAAATATTTACTAATTACTTCAAAACATTTTTCAAATATTTATACAGCCAATCTTCTTCTGCCTTCTTGTGTGATAATATAATTACTTTTCGAACGATACTGCTGTAGAAGTTTAAAGAAATTTCTAACGACAGGGGATGTTTCAAAGTTCATCACAAGGAACGGGCACATGCGGCCGCACGAAGCGCCATCTGGTATCAAAATTGAAGTAAGCATTGACGAAGCAATAATAGCATTAAGACGAAAGGATAATGGCAGAAAGAAGGATGTCATAACGCATGGTATAATGACAGTTATGCATTGACGAAGGACAAATGTAAAATGCAGGGAAGCAAAATTACTCAAAGAAGAAAGATAAAGTCAATTTGAAACGAAAGCAAGACAAATGAACATGGAATAATCAATCATTGAATGAAGCAACATAGCATGAAGCATGTAAGCAAGTCAAATAGCATTGTGACCCTAACCCCCCTCCATAAAATATATCAGTATCACTGTAATATCACTGTACAGTTTTTATGTAGCCTGTAATGCAAGAGCTACATATAGGGATAACTTTTCTGGCGTCCGTTCACCTTTTATAGTACATGTACTATGTCTGAGATCAAGACATTTGTCCATGTGACCTTTACCTTGACCTCTGGCAACTACCATTATGGTATCTTCTTCTTAAGGGGAAAACATCTAGTTTTATTCATATCATGTTTGATGTCTTTTCAAGCATAACAAAATGAAAATCATCATATATTTTCATCTAAACAAAAAACTCACAGAAAGTGAGGAAATAATCGACAAGACTTGGAATCACATCGTTGTCATCTGACTGAATTAGTGTTTAATAATTATATCATATTATTATCATTATTCAAAAATTGACACAACATTCATGGATAATCATACTTCTTGATGAAAATATGTAAAAGGTCAATGCCATTTTAAAAAAGGTCAAGGTCTTTTAATGTATTTCAATCAGGAAACCGAAGGCTTTTTAGTATTATTTTTTTGAAAAAATAAGCCATAATTAACTTATGTTGCCATGGCAACCACACTTTTATAAATCAAAATGTTGTGTTTAACATATAATTTGAATAACTGGTCACTGAGAATAATAATTGATAATAATTAAAGAAATTTAATGATGATTATTAACCATTTTTGTTGATTTTGTCTATGAAATTATTGAAAATCAGCGGTTTTGTTTCCATGGTTACTACTATTATACTCAATAGCCCCAAAAATTTTATTGTATATATTAATACTATAGGGTGTCTTCTTTAAAGGCAACATAATGCCCATTAACAGTATGGCTGCAAAAGAGAACAAAATCGCTTCAAAACTTGCATTGTTTTAACATTTTTGAGACCTCCTTTAGGACCCTCTTTAAGTATGCCGGTGGGCAGAAAACTACTCATCAGTTGAAATATTGTAATACACTGAATAATTCTCTTTAAGTAACCTAACTATTATATAAAATCAAATTTTAAAAAATAATTCTATTTCAATATTTATAATTGCCTCAAAATGAACTAATTCTGATGGTTCAGAACATTGATTTTGGAGGGAAATTTACTTGAGCCGTTGCCATGGCAACCGGTGAGCATGGACATCAAGGGACATCATTTTCTTTAATTGTCTTTTAAAACAAAGGTACTTGCACAAATTAGTCATATTCTGAGACCATGCGTGCCACACCCCTATTATAGAAAGGTTGACATTTACAGAGAATTGCTGTTAAGTGTGCATGTAGGATATGCTCAAACTGGTCCTTATTCCAAACATATAGAGAGACGCGCTACACGCAGTTGATGCAGTTTTCTGTCCAATTTTTCTGATGATACCTGTGTCAATATCATTTCTTAATTCTAATATGTCCTGAAATTTTCTCCCTATATGCACCATAGAACTCGCCTGGTGTAATCTCCAACAAACTTCCAGTGTACTAAGCTCCGCCCATTCACGTGCTATATTAGAATAGAAATAACCACTAGCTAGCCGTGATTCATTGTCCAGTAATTCCACTCGTCACATGAACCAATCAAATTATCACCTCGCCGCTTCGCGGCTCGGTGATATTTTGATTGGTTCATGCGAGTCGTGGAATTACTGGACAATAAACCAAGGCTAGCTTGTTGTTATTTCTTAAATAATATGCACTAGGTCAATGTATTCAGACATGCAGAAAAAAATCAAATAGTTTGACACCATAGATCCAATTACTATATCTCCTATATATTTACACTCTGAATTTAAATCCCTATAGGCTGCAATGTTAAGCAGATTGTTGATATTTGCCCATAAATTACCATCTGCAAAATTATATAACATGTACCATCTGCTGGATCAATCAAATTGCTTACGTCGTAATACAAAAAATCGTATTTATAAGCAAAATGGCAGCTCCCATGTTGGTTGCTAAGGCATCAACAATTTTAGACTGATTATTGCTGATTGATGAAATAAAGTGTAATACAAAACTTTTTCAAAAAAAGTACCAAATAGTCGTCAAAAACTGTAGTACGGTATTCATTTTGGTCTTGTTCCTAAATCGAAATACAATATAAATCGAAAATAATTTGTTTTGTCTGCGTTATGAAAAACCTGAACAGCGAATGCAAGAGTCCTGTAGAGAAGTTTTATTCTCACACGTTTGATAGGCCGATTCCCCTTTTCAGCGGTGCTGGAGTAATAGAATCTATCCCAAGATGTGATCAGAGACAAGGAAATCCAACCCGAGTGTCCAGGATTTGCTTGTACCACGACGAGGCTTGACGTATATGCACTAGGTCAATGTATTCAGACATGCAGAAAAAAATCAAATAGTTTGACACCATAGATCCAATTACTATATCTCCTATATATTTACACTCTGAATTTAAATCCCTATAGGCTGCAATGTTAAGCAGATTGTTGATATTTGCCCATAAATTACCATCTGCAAAATTATATAACATGTACCATCTGCTGGATCAATCAAATGGCTTACATCGTAATACAAAAAATCGTATTTATAAGCAAAATGGCAGCTCCCATGTTGGTTGCTAAGGCATCAACAATTTTACACTGATCATTGCTGATTGATGAAATAAAGTGTAATACAAAACTTTTTCAAAAAAAAAAAAAATACCAAATAGTCGTCAAAAACTGTAGTACGGTATTCATTTTGGTCTTGTTCCTAAATCGAAATACAATATAAATCGAAAATAATTTGTTTTGTCTGCGTTATGAAAAACCTGAACAGCGAATGCAAGAGTCCTGTAGAGAAGGTTTATTCTCACACGTTGGATAGGCCGATTCCCCTTTTCAGCGGTGCTGGAGTAATAGAATCTATCCCCAGATGTGATCAGGGACAAGGAAATCCAACCCGAGTGTCCAGGATTTGCTTGTACCACGACGAGGCTTGACGAGTCGTGGACAGAAGCAAATCCTGGATACGAGGGTTGGATTTCCGTGTCCCTGATCACATCTAGGGATTGATTATTTTTCTCCCACTGTCTAAAAGCGCTACAAAAATAGATTTTATGTATCCCTTTTCATAGTTTTGATCGGCTAATGCAGCAATGGTGTATAACGTCTCAATTGACGTTACAGTCAAAAGGCACGTGGAAATGTTATCTTACCCAATAGGGGTAAGACAAGGATATCTTTTCCAAGCGTTTCCATGGATATCCCAGTCCACAGTGGGAGAAAATTCGATCCGGCATCCCTGATCCGGCACTGTTGATTGTTCCTTTATGACGTCACAGACAAATTGACGTATGTTATTTCACGTGCACATACATTTAGTATGACGTTCAGTCATTATGATGCGTAAACAAGGGAACTTGGAAGGTTTCAATGTGCGAGAAAAATAATAAAGCACCACATTTTAGTTCCAGATAGAAAGATATCAGTCTCGGGTGGGATTATCATCGTCCAAACGTCGGCTAACGCCTCGGTTGGAATTTGATCAATCCCATCCTCGACTGACATTTTTCTATCCGGAAGTCAAAGTTGTGCTAGATTCTATCATTCTAAGACGCTGAATATTTGAACTACACAGGCCAGGTCAAATCAGTCCTTTTAACATCAAATCGAACGGATCATTACAAATCTCAAATTCAAAACAACCACTTTTAATGCTGTGCAGATACAAACTCGATTTCTGTATGTACTTACTGTAAACGTCTGTAACAATGTACTCGAAGGTGTAGATCTAATCCTGCGTTTAACTTATGCAAGAAGTTGTAACAAAATTTTTTGAGCTCCGGTGCACGAGTGCCGCAAATACATGTGCGGGTGATAGGATCTGGGACAAAGTGAAACTGTCGATGTTTACGTCTCTCGTCTCCTCGTATCTTCCTTAGAACCCACCGATGAGAATCGGGATATCATATGAATGCAGTTTTAATTCAATGACAAGATTTTGTCACCACGGTATTCAATGACTAACCTTGTAGTTTTAACTTTTGAGAGTCTGGTGCCTGTAAACTACGATCAGCTGGCGAACATTTTGGAAACCGAATCACATAACACATTCGATATGCATGCACGCGAAGAAATTGACGATTGGAGACGAATGAGGAAATAGTTTACATCGTAAGACTCGTTTATTAATAAAACATTTTCTTTGAAAATATAATGCTAAGTTTCTGAAAACTCATTAGTGAATTTACGTCTCGCATAATGGCACTACTTCTTGACACAGTTAGCACACCTTCCTAGTCTTCAAAGATAGCGAGAAATTCAAACTTGAAAGGCATTTTTTTTACTGATAAAACACACAAATGAGGAATGTAAATATAAGAAATGACTGTTATTCAGATGGTTGTTATGGGAAATTTATATTACCATCTGGATTTTGATGAATTTATCCCGACGCCCAGCCCTAACGGGCGTCATTCAATCTATCAAAATCCAGATGTTATTATAAATTCCCCATAACAACCATCTGAATAACATTCATTTCTTGAATATATTAAAAATATCCTATCATGTGTTCCGACGAAGGGACGTGCTGTCCCTTCCGCTGGACCTAAACACGTTTTTATGCTGTTTATACCTTTTTTTTCAAGTGACCCTTTATTGCATGGATCCGGTATTGACTGAATAGTGAACGCGTTTTATTTTTACCCCCTTTGTGCTTTATATTCAATATATCTTATATATACATATATATTCAAAATGACTATTTACAACAAAAGTGTAATGTAATAAAACCTTAAGGGAGCCCCATGCAAATGTGTCCAACAAACCCGAATCATTTTGTTTTACTAATCTGTTATATTTCGAGATGGCAAATATGTCATGAAATGTAAATCATTTAAATTAATATTCGGAGCAAGCACAGCTAATTAGTATTTGATATGCATAGTCTTCTTAGAGATTCAAACTGCCACATACAAAGTCTTCAATTTCCTCCCTGAGATCAGGAAAATATTTGAGAGCGGCGGCGTCGAGTTTAAAAGTGATCTGTAAATTAATACCAGTAGAAGACACCATCAAATCCATTGTTCTTAAAAACCTCTCTAATGCTAGATTAACACTAAGCCACGATTGCCCCGATTGAGGTGAATCGTAGAGATCGTAAAAGAGCGTGGGGTTGAATCGTGACGATCGTAAGAGAGCGTGGTGGAACCGTGATGATCGTAGGAGATCGCAGAGACCGTGGCAAAATTTTTGATTCTCAAAAAATTTGCTACGATTGTCCCGATTGATCCTTACACCGTGAGAGAGCGTAATGGAGCGTAGTGAACGTAATGAAGCGTAGTAGAGCGTAACAGTCCTTGACAAAGCGCAACAGATCGTAATAACCGATCGTAGGAGATCTTGGTGAAACACGTTCTCCTACGATCTAATACGATTTCACTCACGCTCTTTGACGATTTGTTACGGTTTCCATTCCACGATCTACAATATGCGTTGCGAATCCAATATTCCTTTAATGAAAATTATTATAAGACAACCCGTTTTTGTTGGATTACAAGAGTTTTTAACATCTGCAACAATTTCTAACATATGAAAAAGACTAAACATGAAGTCTTAATTATTAGTGAGGTGCGCATTAATTGTCTTCGTACAAGTAAAATATATACACGCAACTAAAGATTTGAATTGCTCAACAAAAAAATCTGACCTGTAATAATCGAAAAAAAGAAAGAGAAAATAAGGTTAATCAATGCCACTTCCAGAGTTTTGCGATATAAAATCAGCTTAATCGCAAGTGGTATTGAAACTGGTAGTCTATTTCATATCAAATCGTGTTAAATCGCGGCAATTTTTATCACATCGTAGTCCTGCATCGCAACAGATCAGAACAAAACTTGATAAGCGTAGGGAACCGTGATAGAGTGTGGCAAAGCGTAAAGCTCAACGTGGTAATCGTACGGGAACGTAACGAAGCATGAGATAACTGGATGAAAATCGTAACAGATCTTACCTACAATCGTAACAAATCGCTACAGCGCGTATGAGAGCGTGATGAAGCGTCGGAGAGCGTGTGAAGACCAATTGTATTGATAGAATCGTGGAGCTCCACGATTTTGCTCAATCGTGGACATCGTACGGCGTCGTGACTAAGTGTAAACCTAGCATAACTTCCTCAATTTTTAAATTATATATCCAGTATTCACTTCCATGTATATATATAGTTAGAAAAGTATAGTTCACACTATTGTCATTAAAAGACTTTTTAATAGAACATACTTTTTTCAATTTTCAAACCAGGTATCCATCATAAACTTGCATGTAAATATAGCTGAAAATAATCTTTATCATCATTTATGAGACTGCTTGTTTTTAAAATGAACCTATTTGAATGCATTAATCGTGGCAATCGCTACAAAACTTAAATATGTTTTTGTATGTTACATGTCTTCAAATTAATAGCATCATTTATGTACAGATAAATTTGCAGCATGGACAAGACGTGCACGTTTCGGGTACTTAACCCTCGTCAGTGATCCTCAATCTAAACAATGAAATCTGGCCAAAGACTATGAAAGTCATGTCCAAAAGAATACCGAAGCACGTAGCAGGAGGGGTGGGATTTGGTGCTACAGGACCCAGTTTTCAGACATTTTGAGACAATTTTGTGACAGTATTTTTTGAATGAGTTTGACGAAACGAACAACCGAAGCTGATCGGACTTGGCTATATGTACCCTCACTCCTGGTCCAACAGCAGTGATACTCACCAGGTTGTACAATTGTTACATTTTTTCAAATTATTAGCACCATTTATGTACAGATAAATTTGCAGCTTGGACCAGACAGGTATTAAACCCTCGTCAGTGATCCTCAGTTTAAACATTGAAATCTGGCCGAAGACTATGAAAGTTATGTCCAAAAAAATACCGAAACACGTAGCGGGATGGGTGAAATATAGGACACACTTTTGTCATGACATGTATGGAAATTTATGACAGTTTTTGACGAAATTATTATCATATAATCAAACGTGTCTATTCAGCCATTTTACAAAATACTTATGATAAATTTGAAGATTCCTAATAACTTTTAAGTACTAACATTTATTACATCATATATATATATATCAAAATTCATATCTTATGCCTCATTTATTCCTTTTTTAGAGGTTAGAGAAAGAAAATCAATATTTTTTTTTCAATATTGTGATTCACATTACTCGGATATAATCAATTTAAAGTTATGACAGATCCTAAATTTATCATAAGTATTTTTGGGAAAAGGACTGCTGACTTAGAATAATATATATCATTTATTTTTATTGATCTGCTTTTGAATGTTAGAGGAAACAAGATAAGTACGTCCACGTATTGCTTTTTGGAAAGGAAGCAACTTGTCTTTGTATTTTATTTTTTTCGTATTTCGCTGGGCGAAAAAAAATATTGTATACTAGATTTATTATTTATCCGACAACGACCAATTTTTTTTTTCAATATTGTGATTCACATTACTCGGATATAATCAATTTAAAGTTATGACAAATCCTAAATTTATCATAAGTATTTTTGGGAAAAGGACTGCTGACTTAGAATAATATATATCATTTGTTTTTATTGATCTGCTTTTGAATGTTAGAGGAAACAAGATAAGTACGTCCACGTATTGCTTTTTGGAAAGGAAGCAACTTGTCTTTGTATTTTATTTTTTTCGTATTTCGCTGGGCGAAAAAAAATATTGTATACTAGATTTATTATTTATCCGACAACGACCAAACATGCAAAAATCAGAGCTAGACAAGAAATCAAAATACACATGTAAGACTAAACCCCATAGCGCTTAACATCAACAAACTTTGGGTTCTACAAATTGTAGAGAAAAATGAAACAGTCCAAACAACCATTTCGGCCAAAATCACTGATTGGTCTATCTTAACTTGACCATGTTGACCATGGCAATTTTGGATAAAAACGAAACATTAGAAACTCTTTAATTAGATATATTTACTGACAAGAGGTAAACATCTTAGCATCATCCGTTCAGCAGAGTTTGTACTTACTGCAACCATGTTTTGTGTACTTTTATGCTCTTGTAACGTAGCTTTTGCTTATCGGTTACAAAACAAACTGATTTGTTTACAAATTTGAATTGTATTTATCAATTGCGTTAAATAAAATTAGCTTTACAACTTATATCAATGTGTTATATTAACATAAATGAGACATTGGGACAGGTCAAAATCGGAGAACCCGAAGAAGAAGGGAAGACGATCAGCTGAGATCTGAAGGACTATCTTGATTTCTGTAAAAATACAACACGTAATCTGAACCTTTAGGACTACATCACATCAGAACCAAATTATACTCCATTTCCCTACGGAAATTACATGAAATTTACCAAACCACTAAGAATCAGGTATATACAAATTTATTTTCCCCCAGCTACAGAATTCAAGGTATTATCATGGATATTTCTAAATCCAGATTATTTCAAGCTGAAGAGCAGAGCAAACAGAAGAAATAACGAACGACCATTTATAGAAATAAAATATGCAAACAAAGGAATTGACAAGATAAATCTTGGTCAGATCTATTTTGAAAGAATGACAAATATGGATAATGACCATATCCCTGTATACAGCACAAAATCGATAACCCAGAAAATCAGAAACCGAAGGCATACAAAATCTGGATAAAACAGGAACCAAAGCAAACAAACAAAAACCTCCACCACATGAAAAGAAGCGAACCCCCGATATGGGAGTGAGACCAGGTGCCCAGGAAGAGTAAGCATCTCCTGCTTGCATGCAACACCCGCCGCTTCAGTTCGGTAGAACTGTCACATCCGGTTACTTCCATTTCGGAAGACATAGAGTACAATTTTTGGTTGGATGGTTCAAATGGTCTTTGACAGAATTTCATCCACCATTCTGGAGAGTGGGACATCATAGTGTATGACGAGTTCCCCATATCGACCGTAGAACTTCCTCAGTGACGATGTTAGTCGTTCACAAACATATCCCTGACTGAGAAGCTTATCTGAAAGACGCCTAGCTCTCAGAACAAAATCCGTATATTTCGTACTTGCTCTGGCATAGCGTATCAAGTGAGATATGAACACGCCATAAGCAGGCAATGAAGGGATGTTGCTACTCAGAAAAGGAAAGTTTGTTATGCTGAAATTGAAGTCGTCACGTTTGTCATAGAGTGAGGTGTTCAAGTGACCATCAGTGTCGTAGGACAACATTATGTCCAAATAGGATGCTGAATTATTTGTCTCTGTAGTTTCTTTGACTTCAAGCTCCGAAGGATAGATACTGCTCAGGTAATCCGCGAATTTTGGATTATTGATGGACAACACATCGTCTATGTATCTGTAAGTGAATATTCCACCTTATTGCAAACGAAAGGAACCGCCATGTATTTCCTTTAACTGTGCATCTAAAAATAACAATTATAAACGGGTTTTACAGGGTATTGATATAAGTAATCCAACACAAAACCCACTGCCTTGCCAATGTTCTCTCCCCGTGGTCACGTTGTTACAGGGGACCTTAATGTCGTTAAAAATGAAAAATTGAGGAATTTGTTCAAGAAGGACCCAAAATACAGAGAAATTTGTTCCTTTACATGGAGTCAGAACTTTAAAATATTAATGGACTTTGTGAAGAATATGCAAGACGCTAGGCAAAGAAATAGGATGTTCCACATGACACTCTTTCGGAATAGATAAAATCCATCAGGGGATTGCTTTTCTCCAAAATCAAACATTTAAAACCAACTGTGAATACCAGATTCGAGTCTGTCTTCAAAGACTCTGATGAAATCACAGAATTAACCTACCTCCAGGAACATTATATCATCACACCAGCAGATAACGCATCTAATGATTACACATTCACTTGTAAAATGTATAATTTAGAAAGCCTTGTCAAAGAAGTGGGATTAAATTCGACTTCTAGAAATCCCACCTATGCTCCAACAAATTTTTCGGCTTCAGAAGTAAATGAAAATCACAAATCAGCACTTGCTTCTTTCAGTCTTGACACAAACAAATTGAATCTTGATTTACCGTACCTGTATTGCATACCAAAAATGCACAAAAATCCGCATTAACAACGTTTCATTGCTGGTTCATAAAATTGTTCGACCAAATCTGTATCGGTCTCACTCATCAAAATTGAATCTGAAATGAAGTCAGGCCTTTCAAAGTATTGTTCAACCGCGTATTCGCGTAGCGGTATAAACCAAATGTGAATCTTAAAAAAAATGAAAGAGCTTTTAGAACACTTCATATCAACATAGTTCAAAGAGTACACTCTGTAAAATTGTTTGATTTTTCGACTCTTTATACCACTACAGTCAAGGATACATTTTTGACCGCCTAATATCGTCAATGGGGACGTTCTATGGTCGATATGGGGAAATGATAGCACACTATGACGTCCCTTGTCCAGAGTCATAAATGATATTCTGACGTTAATATTTTATGCCATGACATGCCTATTTATACGTTTGTCTTCCGTTGTTGGAGTAACCGATTGCGACCATTCTACCGAATTGTGGGATTCACCGACTGAGATCTTTATTACGAATTGAAGTGGCGGGTGTTGCATGCAAGCAGGAGATGTTCACTCTGCTTGGGCACCGGATCTCACTCCTTTGTAGGATTGATGGTAGATTTTTTTTATTTCTGTTCCTTTGCCTTAGTTCTGGTTTTTATACTGGTTTTGTATGACCTTGGTTTGATGATTTTTCGATTGACGATTTTAAACTTCTTGATAGGGATTTAGTTTGTTCTATATTTTTCACAAAGAGCAGACACGCACTGCACGAAACGCAAAAGGGACAAAGAACACAACAACAAACACGAAATACGATACAAAACCCAGTAAGATCAATTGACAAGTGGTGCCGACTCAGGGCGGACATCTGCCACAAAAGTTAGACATGACGTATTTATCCGCATTCCGTGCACAAAACCCTCAATTTTTTTTCAGGCTACTCACATATCTCAAATAACGCACAATTGATGGACACATCGATCTCCTTCCGCAAAAAGAATATTCAAAACGCAGGGGCAAAAGCAACACATAGATGAATATGCAAATGAATCTTTCAAAATAAAGAACATACGAAAAATGAGTCGAAAAATACAACGAGCTCATGCACTATAATTACCCGAGGAGTTCGACCGACATTCAGAGAGGACAGGTGATTGATACTCTGTCCCAAAATAATGAACCAAATGAAAAGGCTTACCACATCGACAACATGGAAAAATTTGAAAACCCATTACATACGGCATTTTCCGAGTAATGGTCTACACTTGATACAATATAGGTTAAAACAACAAAGGCTCCTCTGTACAGTATAAATATATTATGGTAATAAATTGATTTTAATAAGAATAAAAAATATGAATTTGCAGGCCGATTCATATTTCGTTTTAATTTGACCTACTCAATCGACCCCAATACACATACCCCAGACGATGAACTATATTAATATCCGTTAAGTGAACATATATGATATAACTGTCATTTTCACTACATTATAAGCTTTCAATAAGGACCTTCCTAAAAGTATCATGACGTATAGTGAAATGAATAGTGGCGTCTTATGAAAAGCACTTTGGCTAGCAGCATCACTGATGGGAATTTGAACAATTTTCTGGTACATATTAAATTGGTTTGAAATTTTCTTCATGAAGGTATAGAGTTGGAACCCTTCCGCAGTATCTAGATTACTATGTTCACTCCGTCATATCATTTTTTGACCCGATATTACCGTTATCTGACATGTTTTGTATGTGTCCTTAGATCCACTAACGACTTAGGACGGCCATTTTCTGCGCAAGTAACAAATGGTGTGGTTATCCGTAGACTTTGATGTTCCCCGGGCACCTGGTCTCACTTTGGAATGTAGTTCATTTCGGGGTTCGCAACCGTTCCGATGGGAATTCTCACGATTTGGCCTTGCCTTCTCGACTTTGAGACTGAATAACTGTTAGGTACTTCTTTGGTGTTTATTGGATGGACATGAATCCAGTGTCCTTGGCTTATAAATCAGGAATACAAAATCGTAAGATAGATTGTCGATGGCAAAGAAGATACATTTCAAATCAAATTAAAATTTGATCGCTGCATAGAGAATACCTTCAATAATTATTACTTTTCAAAGTGTTTCTATATATTTCTTTTCTAAAAACTTCTGTACTGTTAAACGTCTTCAAATTCAATAGCAGCATTTAAGGCAGATAAATTTTCAGCATGGACAAGACATGCACGTTTCGGGTACTTAACCCTCGTCAGTGATCCTCAATCTTAACAATGCTAAACGTCTTTAAATTCAATAGCATCATTTAAGACCAGATAAATTTACAGCATGGACCAGATATGCACGTTTCGGGTACTTAACCCTCGTCAGTGATCCTCAGTCTAAACAATGTAATATGACCAAAAAGCGTGAAATTATTATGTCCAAAAATGTACTGAAAGATGTAGCAGAGTGGGAAACAGAAATTTCAAATTGGTTGAAGAGACAGACGATCAACCGAAGTTGAAGTTGATCGAACTTGTGAATATTGTTTTAAGTTTCGTGCGAGAACATCGACGGCGGGTGCGGCTAGCCATACAGGGGCTGCTTACTCCTCCCGGGCACCTGATCCCACCTCTAACTTGCTAGGGGTCCGTCGATGTTCAATTTTGTGCTCTTTTGTGAGTGCTGTTGAGATTGACGTCAGGATCTTCATTAACCCATTTGTATTACTTTTATGCCCTTTGCAGTATGGAGCTCTTAAAAAAGTTCCCCGCGAGTGTTTTGAATGTCCTTCCCTAACATGGTCGCCATAACACTTTCTATGTAGACATAAACTCAACCAGTGTATATTTTGTGAATATTGTTTTCAGTTTCGTTCGAGAACATCGACGGCGGGTGCGGCTAGCCAAACAGGGGATGCTTACTCCTCCCGGGCATCTGATCCCACCTCTAGCTTGCTAAGGGTCCGTCGATGTTCAATTTTGTGCTCTATTGTGAGTGCTGTTGAGATTGCCGTCAGGATCTTCATTAACCCATTGGCTACATGTGCCCTCGGGAACTCTTGGTCCACCAGCAGTGACAATCACCAAGTAAGAGAAGGGAGGATATTTCCAACAAGACCCCGTTGCAGCATCAACAGCAAAACACCCCGAGGCAAAAACACAAAAGACGAGTACAGCACGAGACGGAAAAGAGAAACACGACATGTAAACATCAAACACAAAAGACTACACATAAACCGACGAGACCAATGGGCAACCGGTGCCGACGTTGGACGGCCATTTGTCACGCAAGTAGCAAATGGTGTGGTTATCCTTGATTACGTGCGCACAACCCTCTCACTTCTCCAATTACCCAGAGGTCTCGAAGAATGTACAATTGTGGAATTAAATCACTGTAAGACGACATCACACAAACAAGACCGCGAAACGCAGAGACCCCAGAGACACAGATTAATTTGTAAATGGATATAAAAAGAGGGCATGCGTAATACAGTCCGTGAGCATGTATGTAATCACCCGAGGAGTCCGACTGACATTCAGAGAGGACAGGTGGTCGGGGCCCTGTCTTCTCTAAAGAGGTTTGGACAGGGCCCGTCATGGAGTCCCGTCGTCAAAGTCGGTCAGAGTGCAAGTCTCAAGAATGCGCTAGTACAAGACTGTAGATTGGTCAAGTACCAAGCCTAGTGTCCGTCTGGTGTCCACGGTATAAAAGGCGTTTGATGATTCTGACGCATTTTCGATTGTTATTCTGCCTACTTTTGATCCTTTTTATTTTGTTTATCATATCAGCATAAAAGAAAGGTTGTGTAATACCTATAGTAATGTACTCTGTTGCATGTATAGATCAGAATTTTTAAAGAAGTTGACTGTAATTTTTGTTTATGGAAGCGGAAACCTTGACCTTAAAGTTTTTTGGTAATTTGTAAATTTCTACTGTGAAAATCCAAAATATCAGTACATGCTCTAGCGTACCGGATGAGCTGTGATATGTGAATGCCGTATGACGGTAATCTTGGAACATCACCGTCAAGCCAAGGGAAATTTACTATGTTGAATCCAAAATCATCCCTTTTGTCATATACACTTGTATGAATCTTTCCGTTTACAATTTTGATATTTAGGTCCAAAAACGGTGTTTCTGTATTTGAAAGTTTTGCCTTGTTAAGTGGTAATTCTAGTGGATAAATTTCATTCTTACATAATTCAAAAGCAGGATTGTCAATGGTTAGAATATCATCCGATGTGGAAAAAAAAACAAATACGAGCACAACAAGAGACGAAAAAAAAAAAATACATATGACATAAAGAAAAAGGAAGGATCTCCAGCATGACAACCCTGCAGACACTCAGCGAAACAAACCAACAAGAAAGTGACACAGATTGACATCAGACAAAACTACAAACCGGACAAGGACACTAGAACATGATATGAAATAATCGAAACAGACACACAGAAACATCAAACACCAAAGCCAACACATAAAAGGAAGGAGACCAATGTGCATCCGGCGCCGACTTTGGACGACCATTTGCTATTAGCAGATGGCATAGAAACATCAAACCTAGAAGACTACGCATAAACTAACGATGGGTAACCGATACCGACTTAGGACGGCCATTATTTACGCGTGTGTATCCGTCCGGACCCGGGCTAGTATCATTTTTGAGATGTCTCACTGCCTGTGAAATTTCTTCAGCTGTTACATCTTTGTCGAGATTTTGTTTATCTAAATCTTCTAATTTGGGTACAGAAATATTGTTCAATAGTTCTTCCAGGTTTATGTCAATTAAATTTTCATCTTGGTTAGAATACAAGTTTTCATAAAATGATTTAACTTTCGCCTAAGAATTCTGTTTGATTTGTTAACAAATTTTCATTTTCTTGAATTAACTTAAAAATGTTTTAATTGGTGTAGTTTCTTTTTTCTAAAGCACAGAAGTATCTACTTGGTTTTTCACCGTGTTCTATCCATTTTCATCTAGAGCGTAAAATCATCCATTTTAATTAATTTTTCCTCATATTTTCATATTCTGATTTTAATTCATGCAGTCTAATTTCTAAGTTTTCATCATTAGAGTCTTGTATTGTGTTTTCTAATTCATTAATTTTTTTCTCAAGATCCATTTTTTTTCTCTTCTTTTTGCGCTTTAGTTCTGCACAATATGGTATCGTCATAGATCTAATGTTGAGAAGAATCATTTCCATTATCATTTGATCTTCAATTCTAAATTGTATAATATGTTCATTTATTTCATTTAATTTATCCATATTGTACACTAAGCAAGCATAGTGACATTTAGTATGACTTATTACTTGTTTTACTTTCCCTATATAAATTCTATCTGTCAAGAGCGAATTGTTGAATTTCCAGAATCTCCTACCACGGTCAAAATTTGAGAGTTTAATGTTTAATGTTATAAGAGAATGATCAGATCTATATGCAGGTAATATATTTGTACTTTCCACAAGTGAGAGAAGAGAATCTGAAATTAGAAAAAAAATCTAGTCTAGCTCTTTTTGTAGGATTTGTTTTTTTTTCCCAAGTATATTTTTTTTTCTCGGGGTTATAAAGTCTCCAAACATCAGTTAAAGCCATTTCATTTTTCAATATGTTCAATTGTTCTGCTGCCCTATGGTTATTTTTATTTCTATAATTATAACAGTCTTTCTTAAAGTCAATGACTAAATTCATATCACCACATAGAACTATGTAATCACCCTATTTTTCTGATATAAGATCTTTAAGGTTTGTATAAAATTCTGGTATATCTTGGTTAGGGCCATAGATATTCACAAGGGTAAGAATAATTTTTTGTCTATTTCAATATTAGCAATGACGTAGTTTCCATTTAGGTCAATAATTTTTTTTTCTGTTATCCTATATTCAATGTTATTATTAAATAGTATTGATGTTCCTCTTGAGTTTAAACTTCCAAAACTTGAAATACAATTCGAAACCCCATTGACTCCTGACAATATGTTTTGAATTCTTCACAAAATGTGTGTCCTTGAGACAGTAAATAGAGTAGTTTTTCTTTCTCAGAAAATCAAAAACATCTTTCCTTTTTTTGTAGATCTCCCAACCCCCTGCAGTTTACTGAAATGATTTTAAATTATTACTCATGATACTTGATGAAAAATGATATTGTCTTAAAAGAAGAATAAATCATGATGCAAAATATAGCTTCTCTGTCAAACGAAAAAGCTAACATTAAAAGAAAGGGCACATTGTAAGCGAAGTCGTTATGTTCATACACATTCACACACACGCATACCATTCTCTTAGCACTCACACCAACAACTACATATAGAACAACAATGAAAAACCAAATGGAATCTGGCATTACCTAAAATGTGCAGAATTGCTTTCCAGAAATAATTTTTATGCAATAAACAGATATTACAACATCAGGAGGCAGCCCCGATGAGAAAATGATACTTCGGAAAAAACAAATGTACAGTACTATCAAGAACCAAGATAGTTTGCGATGAAAAAAGTTCCTCATTAAAATTATAGTCTAAATATTACGACCTTCCTAATTTTGCAGTACACGTATTTGAAAGAGATCATTTCACCAAGGCTGACTCTTTTACGATTGTTGTTTAGCACAACACTTTTTCGACCAATCACTTTAAGGGTAACACAATGTTTAAAATATATCATGCGTGAAATTTGATAGAATCTACAAGTATCAAAAATCTCATTTTTTCTTCGTAGACTAACTGGAACAAGTGATGAATTTTAATGACATGTGAAGACAAAAAGTTACATTATTCAGGTGTGATTTGCATTTGGGATGTATATATAAATAATGCAACACAGGTACGGTATACTATTATATAACATTTCATGGGGTTCTGACTTTCAGATATTTCACGCTCAATGATGCATATTACTACTGAACGTTCACAGATCTGTACGATCACACAGAGGTAGATTGAGGGACGGATCCTAAATTAGGAATACTGTCCTTGGAAGCTTATGCGTTTCTGAGCGGCCTTCCGGATTTTGAAGCCTACGTCGTCGGCAATGTCAGATTTGATGCGACGGTCACTGCCAGCTATTTTCCTGTATACACTACCGTTAAAGTAGTATGATTGTTCGATTTCTTCGTGTCGGCTCAGGCGCTGTATCAGCTCGGAATTTTTCTGCGTGACGTCATCTGCAAGTCGTAACGGCGCAGCGGTACGTTTAACAGTTCTCTTCTTCATGGTCCTTGCTTTGACGCTACTATTACGACCTTTAATAGAATCGGCCTCGGATTTTCTTTTTTCCGGTGGGAATGCGGTGAACTGCAATTATTTCGTTTTTATCAAGTTCGACATTGATCACATCTTTCAGCATAGTTTTGACTTTTTGTTCCGTGTCTTCTGGTGTTTGTTCCGCCATACCGTGTATCTTATGTTGTTTTTTCTATTGTATTGTTCGTTTCTGCTTGATGTTACTTGTGCTTCGTGTGCAATCATAGCTGTTTCAAGCATAATTTGTCTCATTTCTCTCATATCTTTGTCTCTTTCCGCTAATTTTTCCTATAAAATTTCTTTATCGTGTTTTAGTCCATCAATTTGGTCCTGCAGATGTCCCTCTTTTCCCTTGTGTTCTACTTCTAAATCGCTTATTTTCTGAGCAAATTCTTCTTTGGCCTCTTTCATTAGCTCCTGAACAATAGAACTAACTACTGACTTAAGATCACTGACCTTCACTGTCTCATTCACAGCTTGCTTAATGTGCTCAATTTCGTTTACTTTAGATTTTATTTCTTCAAGTTCATTTATAATCTGGGCATTGGAACCATCTAAACTATTATTAGAGAGATCGCTGTAAAGATTGGCAGTCTAGATCTTGGTCTTAGGTTGTTGACTGGAACCTTTCTTTGATCCGTTTGCATTAAAATATTTTGACTTACCAGAAGCCATTGTTGTTTACACATGGACGAGTGATCACCGTTATTGATCAATGGAAAAAAACAATTTCAGGTCGAAATTGCACAGATAAAGTATACGTAAATCCATAAAAAAAATCATCCAAGTCTAAGCAAATAGCATAACTTTGAATTTCCGTTGCAAAAAGTCACTATATCATCAATATTTCTCCTGTTAAGCAAGAAAGTTACGGAGCATTCATATACGTGACGCTACTCTTGGCGCCATATTACTTCCAACTACAGCACCTTTTCTATGGCTTGAATGCACGCACTTTTTATTACGTCCAAAGGATGCATGTCTTTGTGACATTTTTTTTAGGGGGGGGGATATTTTATCCCCCGAACCCCGTAACAATCTTCTCGAAAATGTTTTTTTAACCACAAGCCCATTGACACATTCTGCAATACATGTGGTTGCAGTATAATAGTTAAGTTATTAGGCCTTTTCCGTTAGCAGGACAAAATTCAAAGTTGCCTTGGGCATTGGACTAGTGCCTTTTTGTGCCATAATATTTATGTATTTATTTTGATGCAAGTTTTTTTTTTCAAACCTTGAACATATCTCTTAAACATGTGTATTCTTTTTGCAAGAATCTTATACCTTTTGTCATGAAGGGGGAATTTGACCTTGACTTCTGAGTTTGATCTACTTACAAAAACAGGGTTTTTGCTGATGAAAGTTGTGTATACCAAGGCAAGGACCTTTAAACCTGTGTAAAATCTTTAATCAAAATAAAAATATATACATGTATGTGTGGGAGAGCCTGAGATGAACACTTCAACAGAACTTATTCATTTTTTTATCCATTTTTCTCTCTCTTCATTCTTATCATTTGTCAAACTCCTACGTACCTTTATATCCTCTTTAATCTCTTTAAGAGTGAGATAATTAGTGTTATAATTTGCAACAATGTTGTATCACTGCTGTCAAGAGGGCCAGTCCTCAACACTGTTTTATCCCTTTTATATTGCGATTCTTCCATTTCTACGAATACCACTGTACAAGTGCTGCCTTTTCAGATAAGATAAGAAATAATTAACTGTGATGAGACTGTATTCAAACAAAATTAAATTCTTTTTATTCTATCATCAAAATTTTCAAGAAGGATTTTTATATCTTTTGAATAGTAAAAATGAGCTATTTTAGTAACAATTCCTGGGCATGCGCAATCAATTCCCCACGATGTTTTAATTTTATGAATAAAAGAACATTGCTTGGCCTTACAAAAAAGATAATTCAATTGAAAATTTAAAGGTACCTTTTTTCACCACATCTTAAAATAATCTTAAAACAGAGAAATTGAAAAAAATGCATTTTTCTGAAAATATGACGTTTTTAAGTGAAAATTTAGACATTTTTTAATTTGAGTTGAATTATGATAAAAAATGTTTAATTTTACTCAGATCTTCTTCTTTTTCTCAAAATAAACATTATATATAATGCAACGATAATGAATTAGCAATAGACATGATAAAACCACTCATTTTAAGGGGGAAATGGGCCTTAATTGATCAATTTAGCTCAAGTCTGTTGCCATGGCAACCGTGAAGAATTTTGAAATGTTTCTTCCATTTTCTAATATCTTATGATGTATCGACATGTCACAATGTTTGGTTGAAATCTGAAGGCATGCTTTTCTGACCCTTATGGGAATTTTTTGGTGGTTACAGAGAATGGCTGTCAATATCTTAAGTGCGCATGATGTACTGCAATACCACAACGATTTATTCTTGCATTCAATGAACAAAATTATGAACAGTAACCGCCAACAGGCATATGTTGCAGCGTCGGATTAACTAATTTCTTCAGCTTTCAAAGTTTTTATTTATATCTTTTTCTTTCATCTCTTTGAACAAATATACATGAGGATATTTTATTGTGTTATAATGTTATTCAAGTATGTATATAATTTTCAACAAGTTACTCGTGATTCCCTTCTCTTTTCTCTCTTCAATAACTAGCCAAATGTATTTTGTGTAAGAAATGTTGAAATGAAATTTTGGCCTATGTCATCGATCTTTTATTTTCTTCATAATGTTTCTCTTGTCTCAAGCTCTTATCAAAGTTAATTTGCGATTGAAAAATATATGACGTGTTTTTACAATCATAAATTTTAAATGCAATTTTGAGGTTTCATACGGTGTATGGATTACTTGAAGCAGCGCTGTTTGAATATAGAATTATAATTTTGTCTTTTATCATGTCTTTGAAATCAGTGATGAAAGACATATGATATAAATTAGCAATTAACATTCAAGGTAAATTAACTGTGATCAAATATTATTATTTCTATGTCTTTTATTGTGAAACATCGAAAAGCATTTTTGATCAACAAATATTGAATCAAAATTTGAAAAGGAATAATCAATTTGATTGGTCAATATTCGTGGACGTAAAAATTACTTTCAGAACATTGTCATTTCGTTATTTGTCATTTATTCTTTGAACATGAAAATGACAAAATCAAAATTTATTTTATATTCTTTAAGAATCTTATCATTATTTTCTGTTGTGGATTGTCTACAATTTGTGTCTCAGTTTGGACGGGGTTTCTGTCTCCTTTATCCTGATATTATAACATTTCAGAAAATGGGACCTAAAATGTGCATGTTTGCTTGTCAAAAGAACAAGGATTGTATGTCCATTAACCATCATAAGGATACACTGGACTGTCAATTATTTTCCTGGAATTCCATGAATATCAGCCAATTTGAAACAAAAGACAACTGCACACACTACAGCTCCCAAGATGATCCTCTGGTAAGTAAATTGAAGTACTTGTAACTTCTTAGAATGTAGAATTATGTTTTTTTTTCTAAACCTATGTTTGATCGAATTTCGATAGTGGTATTACATTTCGAAAGCTGCACACGCAAATGTGCAAACTAAACACAAATTCACAGAACTGCTATTCATTATCAATTTCTTAAATTCTAAATTTCTAAAACTAAGGGTTATCTCCCTCATTGCATAGCTCTGTCCTTAGCTGGGTTTCGGCATAATTGTTTTCGGTCATATTTAGATTTAAGCTCCTTGCCTACCCTCCAAAGAGTTTTTGGCCATATTGTTCACTTAAATACGCTTCTGAATAAACTCTACACAAAGTTTGGAGCCGCTCATTTTGGCAAGAAGAAATTAAAGCTCTGTATTGTAGATGGCGCGTGGAAAATTCACTTTGGCTTTTTTTAAACTGTTGGCATGAAGTACTACTGACGATGATTAAAATATCCGAAACACGAGTCTAATACAACAAAATTGGTACTATAGAACATATATTTCAATATTGAGAATTGAAATATATATTCTGTTATAAAATGTTAGTGTACCTTATGCGCACCTCAACAAGTTGATAAGTAAATTGATCTTTTAAAGACGACTTTCTGGAAATAATTGATCTTTTTTTTTACTTTAATAACGTACGTTACACAAAATTTCGAACCGCTCACTTTTAACAAAATGAATTCCTAAAATTAAGAAATAAAACTTTGGGTCAACAAATTATTTTTTCAGCTGGCAATAATTTTGGCTTACACAGGCAATTGTGCCTCATATGAAATTCATGTGAAATTTAATCATTGGTCTCGTTGGTTTATGTGTGGTCTTTTGTATTTCATGTCTCTATGGTGTGAGTTGGTTTTCCTTGTCCTTTTTTTTATCTCTTTCTGTGGATGTCTGATCTCTGTTTTTGCATTGGGTGATTTGGAGATTTGCTGTGGGTGCTGCAACCGAGTGTTGTTGGAGATCCCCTCCTTTCTTTTACATGAACTTTAAATAAAAATGACAAATATGGATATTGACCATATATGAAATATGAAATTGATTTGAAACGAGCACGAACATGAAATTTAGGCCATGTAAAATAAAATCTATGTTTCTCAGACACCGCCTCGCGCTATAATTTGCCGCCGACGAGACGTTTTTATTGCAACATCAGAAAAAAATATACGCCGTGTCTCATCCTCGATCGTCGATTAAAAACGAAATATCCATTTATTTCATTGAACATGTTTATTGTCCTTTAAAATCGTCAAAACTGTACCCGATGAATAAATACTTTTAAAAGACCGTATAAATCACGGTGCGTTCCATATTTACGTAACGGGTAAAGACTTTATCGACGCGTCGTTTAAAGGGAATTGTATAGGATATACTAACAACGTGCCGCGGACACTTGGACGACTGGCTATTCGCGTGTTTATTACATCGAGTATTACATGTATTAAAACGTCCGTATAGTTTTCTTTATTGATCGCCACAGCATATGTGAATCGAATACATATGCCGAACAATAGCAAGTGTCCATTGTAATACTTTTGAATCTATTAATAATGACATTCACATTGTAAAAAGTATAAGCAAGGACCGCCGACGAACGCAAGAGAAACGTAGTTAAATCCTTAAATCTATGAATAAAAGAATGTATTTGTACCCGGGCCGTGTGCATTATTTTATCAGACGGTGGTTAATGCTAAACACTTCGTTCGATTTCTAAAGATTCTGCTTCACCCAGACTTGACTTCCGAAGATACACGCTATCGGCCAAATTTTAATTTACCATATGAACGGATCCATCCGAGGAAGTGAGGGGTCGTATTTAATTTGAACTGGGTTTAAAATACTGTATAAACAGCCGTCGAGTCTCTTACTCGATTCTACTAAATAATCACGGCAATCAAAACATGTCATACGTCGTAAATCAAATTTGATTAGCTTCTTCCATTCAGACAGATGAGCTACGACTCCCCGTTCTCAGAAGGAATAGGTTATTTTACTTAAAAAAAATATCAACTTATTTACAGGAGAAAGCCATACATTTTAATGTACATGTACCATTATTTTGACTGACGGTTCGAAGACATTTTCTATGAAGAAAAACGGGGGGGGGGGGGGGGGGGGGGGGGGCGCACCATAAGATTTTTTGCCTTACATGAATAATAGGGGGGGGGGGGACAGAACAGACGACTTCTTTGCCTAACATGAATAATAAGAGCACTCTTGATGAAAAAAAAAAAAAAAAAAAAAACAGACTTGTCAGAATGACAACATAGCTCGCCGGTGGCAACCATATGTAAATTGCAACAACAACAATAAATAACTCCTCTGATTAAAAAGTCCCAGTGCCAATAAAGTTTACTTAAATCAGTAAACTTATTCCATAAATTAGCCCTGTAATCAAATTATTATTACTAAGGCTTTGTATATAAATTCATGCTTCAATGAGCATGAATATGTCAAGTTATTTATACACCCTATCACTTACCATTCAAAAAATATGGCCCAAGTTAAAGTTTTTGAAAAGTAGGTAAAATTTCAAGGTCAAGTTCACTAGGTCAAAATTTATGGTACGGCATGAAAGGTTTTATCACAAGGAATGCACATGTGAAATATCAAAGCCCTATCACTTACCAATCAAAAAATATGGCCAAGGTTAAAGTTTTTCAAAAGTAGGTCAATCATCTCCAAGGTCAAGATCACAAGGTCAAAAATTTTGGTATCCATGGAAAGGTCTTGTCACAAGGAATGCACATGTGAAATATGAAAGCCCAATCTGTATTGGTTTAAAAGTTATAAGCAAGGTTAAAGTTTTTGTGCACGCGCACGCCGACGCAGACGCCAACGCCAACGCAGACGCCGACACCGGGGGTATGACAATAGCTCTCCGGACATTCGTCCCGGCGAGCTAAAAACAAAAAATAAAAACCCTACCTACCTTGCCACTTTTTTAGACCCAATTATCTGAGAAACATAGAATTTATTTTACATGGCCTTATATTTAACTTTTTATATGAAATTCATGTGAAGTTTTTGACATGAATTTATGTGAATTCAATTAAGCATGAAGGTCTCGAAGAAAAATTCATGTGAATTTCATGAGAAGTACATTTATGTGAAATAGACAGCATAAATGGTACACGGCATGTATGGTGCACAGCATGTCTGGTACACGGCATATCTGGTACACTACCTGTTTGGTGCACGGGATGTCTGTTACACGGTATGTCTGGTGCACGGCATGTCTGGTACACGACCTGTCTGGTGCACGACATGTCTGGTACACGGCATGTCTGGTACACGGCATGTCTGGTGCACGGAATATCTGGTGCACGGCATGTCTGGTACACGGCATGTCTGGTACACGGCATGTCTGGTGCACGGCATGTCTTGTACACGGCATGTCTGGTACACAGCATGTCTGGTGCACGGCATGTCTGGTTTACGACCTGTCTGGTGCACGGCATGTCTGGTACACGGCATGTCTGGTACACGACCTGTCTGGTGCACGGCATGTCTGGTACACGGCATGTCTGGTGCACGGCATGTCTTGAACACGCATGTCATGTGCACGGCATTTCTAGGACACGGCATTTAGAACTTTCCTGATAGAAAGATTCTCTTTGCTATCTCTCTGGAGATTGTTCATTAGATAAAATTTTTCTTCTCATTTCTTTTAAGTTGTGTTGTTCTCACCGTTAGTTTTCTCCTATTTTTCCTTCCTCGAGAGAAAGTTTTGTTTTAATTTTTTTCCAAGAACTTTTAAACCTTTTTATTGTGATTTTATAATATGAATTCAGATTTAGTGTTTGTCTTTCTTTCACATTTTTTTTCTAGATAACCTCAATAATGTTCATATTTGTGAACAGGTCTTAATGAGACGAACATTTTTTTATTTGTTTGATTAAAATCGGACTTAAAACAAAAATGTTATTAACGAAAAGAACTTTGATGACTGATTTTTTAAAAATTGTTTATGATTTCATTTCTAAGCTATTGATTTATGTATTATAGGCGTGTTTGGTATCAAATGATTCAGAATTAAGTGCTAAAAATGAACTGCAATAGAATTTTGAAATAAAGATCCAGAATTATTAAGTTCGGATGTCGGCACTTCAAAGACTTGACTATTCGTTACCATGTGCTTGAGTGTAAATTTTACCTCGTCATATTTTCAACAACAAGCGCAGTGTCTATATTCAAGAATATGAACAGTACGTTCATTATAGTTATTACGTTCCATGCGCCTATATTTTGCCCTTAACATGTATGTGTGCATATAAACCCGTCCCATGACACATAATATCTCAAGTATGCGAAATAAATATTAAAAACCCGTTACATATGTAAATGAGCATCCTTTGTTGTTGTAGTATACAAACTTTCAAAACAATCCACTGAAAAATAGATTTTAAAGAATGTTTAACTATTTCAGTATATTTTCACAGTATTTAAAAACTCTAAATCCGACAGACCGGTTCAACCTGAAAATTGAAAGGCGGCTTTCCTCTATAGTCTGATCACGATGTTGATATATCACGAAAATATGTTGACGCATGTTCAAGTATACTTTGCCCTTAGCTGATTAAATACCTGAAACGTGCATGTTTGATCCATGCTGTAAATTTATCTGATCTAAAATGATGCTAATGAATTCAAAAATGTTAAACATTTGTACCAATTGGTGAGTTTCACTGCTGTAAGACCAGGAGTCCCCGAGGGCACATATCGCCTAGTTCGATCAATTTCGGTTGGTCGTTTCTTCAAATGCATTTGAAAATTTATGTTTACAAAATTGTCTCAAATTTCTTAAACATGGGTCCTGTAGCATCATATCCCAGCCATTTTGCTTCGTCTTTCGGTATATTTAGGACATGTTTTTCACAGATTTTGGCCATATTACATTGTTTAGATTGAGGATCACTGACGAGGGTTATATACCCGAAACGTGCATGACTGATCCATGCACTAAATTTATCTTTTCTAAAATGATGCTAATAAATTTGAAGACGTTTAACATTAACATGTATGTGTATATAACCTCCCTCCCACTACACATAATTTCTCAAGTATGCGACAAAAAGAATTAAAAACCCGTTACATATATAAAAGAACACCCTTTCATCTTAAAGTATACGAATTTTCAAAACAATTCACCCAAAAATAGATTTTTAAGATAATGTTTGATTACTTTAGTATATTTTCACAGTATTCCCATAACTCCGTTACGACAAATCGGTTGAATCTGAAAATTAAAAGGCGGCTTCCTCTCCACAGTCTGCTCACAATGTAGAAATATCACGATCGATCAACTTCGGTCGGTCGTCTCTTCAACGCGTTCGAAAATTTCTGTTATTAAAATTTCTGGAAATTTCTAAATCAATGCAGCATCTTATCCCAACCATCCTGCTTCTTCTTTCGGTACATTTTTGGACGTAATGATTTTCACACCTTTCGGCCATATTACATTGTTTAGATTGAGGATCATTGACGAAGGTTAAGTACCCAAAACATGCATGTCTAGTCCTAATTCTTAAACGATGCTATTGAATTTGAAGACGTTTAACATATACAAGAATTAGGAAGGAATTAAGCAAGAGTGATGTTTAATACACGGATGTGTATTTTGCGCTAAAAAGCTTATATTGTAGCCATTGAATACAAAATAAGATCGCATTATAAGTTCCGGATTTCATAATTTATCGAGGAATTTCAAAGGAGATATAACGTTTGAAATCTATTTATGGTATATATGTGGACATATTTGATGTCTTCTAGTTTATATTTGTCCATTTTCGGTCAACTATTCTAAAATGTCTAAGTTCTTTCTATTGTCGATGCTATCGGTTTTTCTGTCCGACATCCTCACCTCTTTCGAGCTTAAGGGTTCTACAACGAAACGTAAACCATGTAAAACGTCTGCAAATATATTTATATTTCAATAATGGTTAATATTTTTCTGTATACGATTCGTCATGCGGTAGAAATAAGTCACGAGATTCAGGGCTGAATACGGCCCTAATCTTATCAGCTACTCTTTACAGAGACAGTTTAAACTTAAAAAAAAAACATCTATTTTTGATTCCATTAAATAGAACACAGACAAATGTGACGGAGCGAAATGTGCGGATCATCATACATGCGTGGATATGCTGGATGGGTCGGATTACTGTGTGAGAACAGGTAAACCTCTTCTTTAATGTTGGTTAGTTTGCTTTTGTCAAAATAACAGTCTAAATAATTTGTTGCAGTCATCTCTTAGTGAAATCAATCACGAGATCGCATGATCAGTATCTTAAAATTGATAATCAATGGGTATTTAAAATAAGTGAATCCAAAATATAAAATGAGATGCCTGGAAAGCATAAGCATTTCTGGTATGATCTTCCTATGCTTTTCTGTAAAGAACAGGAAAAAGCGGTATGTCGCATTTCACATTTTTATGGTTCTACCTTAAGAAAACGGACAGTTATTTATACAGTCTGAATAAAAATGAAAAAAAATCCTGTTTATTATAAACAGATACGTGCTTTTATCTTTTTAATATCATTTCAACATTTTATAAATTTTGATAAGGGGTTCTAATTTTCTCCTTATACGGATAAACGAAGAGAAATATAAGTTGTTCTTAACAGTGTTGCTTATTTAAGAAATGACTGTCTTACTTTTGGTGTTCATGGGTGTATAATTCTGGTTGGACACGTGCAAATTCCGTGAATCGCGAAGCGATTCTCGGAAAATTTGCACGTGTCCAACCAGAATTATACACCCATGAACACCAAAAGTAAGACAGTCATTACTTATATTTACATTTATTCTAAATATCTGTCATTTTTATTTGCATGCACTTCGCATATTTTGCCTGTTTTAGTGTCAAATGTATTTGAACGTTGGTAAATTCTCCCTACATGCAAAACTTGCACGTGAGCAACCCAAGTTATTGGAATATAATTCTAGTTGCCTAATGGGCGTTTAACATGGGGAATCTACTAGTAATGTAAATATTCAATATTGATCGACGCAATCATTGTCATTCTTGTTATATCCCTTACAGTATTTACACATACCCATTCATTTGTATAGAATTTACACAGTGATTATAGGAGTACAACCGCAGAGGCGTGATTTGAACTATGACGTCATAGTACTAGGCTTGATTTGAACAATGACCTTATGAAGTAAAAAAGCCTTAGCAACGGAGTTTTAAACGCATTTAAGCGTGAAAACTGGAATGTAAATATATGTATCATAACTGTCTGTTTGAATGTGACCAGGTACACGCAACAGCTCCATGGTTCCAATATACAGTTTTCGCGCATTGTTCCGAAGGGGCAAAAGGTATGCGCTTCATGCTTAAGTTGTAGTCATTAGACATTTAAAGTAGTTTACATAACTTTATGAACCAGACCTTAGTACAATCAATACATCTAGACCTAAAAACACGAGAAAACCAGTGCAGCCAAATTTGCCGTTTACTTGTTAATCAGAATCGAACGATATGAAAATGGCAGTTGAGAGCATGCGTTCAATGGATGCAGTAGCCAAAGTAGTAAGGTCGATACAGCATGGTTCTCAAAACATTTATTTACATCATTTAATACTGAATTGAAAAAGAACATCAGTAGCTTTATTTGAATTTTCAACATCAGGATTTTCAGATATATCCGGAAGGGTGTGAAACACCCCTCCGGCACTACCGGCATCAGGAGCCCAGGACGCGCGGTACTCGCTTCGCCTTCATCTCCTGTCGCTGTTTACTGTATGGACCAATGGCTAAAATTGATGTCCAGTTCTCTTCTTCACATCCTTCCAAACTCATATAAACCCGAAAATTCCAATTTTTTTTTCATAAACTGTGCGTAATACAAAATACTTCAGTGTCAGTACGAAATTAATACTGTATATTGGAAACTAAAGGAATAATTTCTTTTCTTATCCAAGACAAGTTTTGTGTTCATATGAATTTTAAAGATCTTTCGCATTTTGTGATACCATATATTTTGCGTTACGCACTATTCTTTTGTCGCGACACACCGTCAAAGATCCTATGATACCGTCAAACAATGACCCCTATGTTACACTTTATTGCTTTAATATGAATTATATATGTGATCAATAGAAGCTCTTTTTGATGCTGAAGTACTCAAATGGTAATTTAAGAGATAGAATAAAGGTTCAATGTCTTTCTTGTAAGACTGTTGCCATGGAAACAACAAACATATCTTTGTCGCTCGGAAGCTCATTATATACAATAACGCCTTACCGTAAACAATTGAAAGAGTGTGAAACACCCCTCCGGCACTACCGGCGTCAGGAGCCCAGGACGCGCGGTACTCGCTTCGCCTTCATCTCCTATCGCTGTTTACTATTTGGACCAATGGCTAAAATTGATGACCAGTTCTCATCTTCACATCCTTCCAAACTCATCTAAACCCCAAATTTCCAAGTTTTTTTCATTAACTGTGCATACTACAAAAAATTTAAGTCCTCCAAAAACCACAAAAATGTTGTCAATCAAAAACTCAAGCATCCGGATGATATCATCTTCGGTATACCTTTTGTTTGAATCAGAGTGTTATTTCACGAAATAAGTATCATCCCGTCCTATGACAAGGTATTTATCTCTTGTTCAACTTTTTGAAAGAAAGGTTTTGCGAATAATATTTGCGAGTAATATTTCTTGCCGATATTTTCCTTTACTCGTACGAAGCTGAATTCATTCTATCTTTGGTCTCTGAAGGGAAAAGACTTACAGATACATAGACGATGTGTTGTCCATCAATAATCCAAAATTCGCGGATTACCTTATCAGTGTCTTTCCTTCGCAGCTTGAAGTAAGAGAAACTACAGAGACAAATAATTCAGCATCCTATTTGGACATAATGTTGTCCCAAAACACTGATGGTCACATGAACACCTCACTCTATGACAAACGTGACGACTTCAATTTCAGCATTACAAACTCTCCTTTTCTGAGTAGCAACATCCCTTCATCGCCTGCTTATGGCGTGTTCATATCTCAGTTGATACGCTATGCCAGAGCAATACCAAATATACGGATTTTGTTCTGAGAGCTAGGTGTCATTCAGATAAGCTTCTCAGTCAGGGATATGTTTGTGACCGACTAACATCGTCACTAAGGAAGTTCTACGGTCGATATGGGGAACTCGCCATACACTATGATGTCCCACTCTCCAGAATGGTGAATGATAATCTGTCATAGACCATTTGAACCATCCAACCAAAGATTGTACTCTATGGCTTCCAAAATGGAAGTAACCGGATGTGACAGCTCTACCGAATTGAAGCGGTAGGTGTTACATGCAAGCAGGAGATGCTTACTCTTCCTGGGCACCTGGTCTCACTCCCATATCGGGAGACGCTTCTTTTCATATCTTTTCATATGATGGAGGTTTTTTGTTTGTTTGCTTTTGTTTCTGTTTTATCCTGATTTTTTATGCCTTCGGTTTCTGATTTTCTGAATTGTCTATTTTGGTGCTGTATACAGGGATATGGTCATTATCCATATTTGTCATTGGCCAGTCTGTTTTGAGCTTTTTGTGTTGAATGGTAGTGTAAAGCCTTGAGAAGTCGAAATATTTGATGCTGGTAAAATGATTGAAATTGGTGACTTTTAAATTTCCAAAAGTTCCTTAGAATTATTATTAAGAATCCACATCTGATTGATTCCTGGAATTAAATTTCCAAAAGTTCATAAGAATTCTTTAGGATCCACATCTGATTGATTTCTGGAATATGTTGTCTCGCAGTATGTTTGAAGACCTTCCTTGATGCGAGTTACTATTTTCGTAAGCAAAATAGAAAGAGGTTTTGTTCAGCACCTGCATGAACCGGCAATGAATCGGTGTTTTTTAATGCAGTTTTGGAATCCAGTAGATATAAGGTAATTTAAGATCAGTCATCAGTATGAATACCAAAGGACTCAAGAACAGATTTGCGGTTGTCAAGTATTTCAGATACAGATGAGTATGTAAGTATGTATGTTGGATTTGCAGGTGCTGAATGTAATCCTATTTCCTTTCTCAGGCATTTAAAATAGTATGACTTGCAAACGAAAGTACAATTGTTTGCCGCTTTGTCAGGAACAATGATATTTCTGCGAAGCGCAGCGACACTTAGGGGTCACTTTGTCCGTTGTTCGTCTGTCCGTCTGTCTGATTGTCTATCTCTCCGTCTGTCTGTCACACTTGGGTGTCACACCCCATACCGTTTTATTGGTAAGTGATAGGGCTTTGATATTTCACATGTGTATTCCTTGTGACAAGACCTTTCTACACATATCATAACTTTTGACCTCATGACCTTGACATAGATATTTGACCAACTTTTCCAAAAATCTTAGATTGGCTATATCTTTTGATTGGTGAGTGATCAGCTTTGATATTTCACATGTGTATTTCATGTGACAAGACCTTTCTTCACATACCATCATTTTTACCTCGTGACCTTGCCCTAAATATTTGACCTTCTTTTCAAAATATCTAAGATTGACTATATCTTTTGATTGGTAAGTGGTTTTATGATGGTGATGTACATCTAGACATGTGAAAATTTGTTTGATAATTATATGTTTTGGAAGCAACGGATTGTGTATATGTGTAGGAAATGCAAGGCGCCTCCTAGTATTTGAAATAAGGAGGGATTTTATCCTTTACAGAACTGTTATTTAGAATGTTGCTTAAACGCAGAGCATTGGTCCCTTTATTTGAAAATTTGATTTCAAGGAAGGGACGATTTTCACTACTAACAGGTTTGTCACATTTGACGGCCTTAAAAAGTCTATTAGACGTGATGTCCATAATTATACTTTGTAGGCGATATTCTGCTGAACCTGTATCGGTAAAATGTAAGAATATTGATGATTCGTGCAAGTCATGCAATTTCTTTAAAGGGAGAGAGTACAACTTCGTTAGTATATGATGAAGACCTAACTGTTGGTTGATAAATGGCCAAAGACCGTCGAAAGGTATATCATGAATATCTGGTTTGTTGTATTTTTGTATACCATGACTTCGACGATTTATTGTTGTTTGATCAAACAACCGCAGTACATTAACCGACTGACATCCAGGACTTGTCAGATTTCCTACATTGTCGATATGGTCGTTGCATCCATACGGATCAGCTGTGCCCAATTGTCAAATCCAGTGATCTTTTCTTTTACATTTATACGGAGTACTGAGGTTCGGATTGTTAGTTGTATGATATATTTTTTTTCTCTGATGCGGACTTTCAGAGACAAAATGGAGTGGTCGGGCAAGTTAAAATGTTAATAACACAAGGGAGCTGATTACCACTATGGTTAATTTGAAAGCGATGCCCCTTGGTTTCACCAACGTATATCAACCTACATAGAGAAGATTCAATCCCGTAAATAACATTAGACGACCTACAAGATAGGTTATCGAAACTCTAGGCGGTAAAGGAGGGAGGGGAAAGTTACATATGAAGGCGTTGTCTGTTATTAGAATTGAGTATGTTTTACAATTCTTGTCCCCGCACATGGATATATCAGAGTCAGCGGGGACAAAACTGTGGTCTTTCAAAATTTCAACAACTTTAACTTGGCATGACTTTACGGGTAGGAACCTGTCAGCGTTCGTATACCACATGTTATGGTCGTCAAGAAGGATTATTTTTTGGGCACCTGCCTAACCTACTGTATTCGTGCCCTGGGACACAGCAGGTTGGCACTTTTTTTAGAGGGCGACGTGCCAGTCTCTATGGAACTTCTTACATCAGAATCAATATTGAATTACTGCCCTACAAGTATCCTCGGGGACAAATTGTCCACTAGCAGAGATACATGGACAGTGGTAAAAATATAATTTAGAGAAGAATGTGTAATCGGAATTCACGGTGACAGCGTTTTGAATAGTTCTAAGGAGACATTCACAACCTTGATTTAGATTTATCAGGGAAAAACCTGAAAACAGACGGTTTTTATAATAAAAATAAATGATCATTTTCTATGACTATACTCATAATATAAAATGATTTTGGATTTAACGTTATCTTTTAATAAAGTAAATGTATTTAATCATTAATTCAGAGTTTCAAGCAAAAGGATGCCATGTTTGCCATGTATCAAATGCACTTTAATTGTCAATTCACAATTTTCAAATATAGGGAAAATGCAAAATTTTAATGATAAACAGGGTACTTAGATTATAGAAAAAAATCTGTAAGTATGGCTAAATGTGCTGATTTATGTGATTCAGAATGCGGTGCATCACATTTTGTGAATGTAAAGGATTCCGCCGGTATGAATTCTGCTGGGAGCTGGAGATCCTTGACGTGTGATAATGGATACGAGCTAAGTTATGAAGTGACGTCACAATTCATGATATGTAAGTCTAACGGAGAATGGAATGGCACGACTAACTGCACGAGAAAAAGTAAGACTTTATAAGATATCAAAAGAGGCAGCAGCTAAAACTTGTCGTCATATCTGTTGCCGTTATGTCATATTTATTTTTATCACATGATACACCCGTTATGCAGTTCCATAAAGCCATTTCATAAATATATGATATGATAACACGTTACATATCGCTCTGCTTGAATGCGATTGGTCAAGTTTGGAACCTAATCACATAAACCTTGACAAATGTGACCTTTTAAATATCGGTCAACTGTTAAATTCAGACCCGGAGTCGATATCAATGATTAAAATTGTTGTTGTTAAATTAATTCTTGCATTAAAATACTATTCAAAATTGAAATACTTTTCTCTTACGCACAGAATATCTATACGATGGGGACACTACTTCTCATAGCGTAGCAGACGACCCTAGATCACGGCGTGGTTCGCCTCTGTAGTTCTCGGAAACGTTGATTTCACGTTAGAAATACACATTTTTATGCAATATCATGTGATAAAAAGAATCTCAAATGAATTTTCATTTCATACGATGTATTATGAAACTCGTTGTGCGTTTTATATTCCCTCGCCAAGGCTCGGGGATATAAAACTCACAACTCGTTTCATAATACATCGTATGAAATGAAAATTCATTTGAGATCCTATATCTATAATGCAGTGGGGATTTTTTAATTTCGTTATTCATAGCGTGATTTCTGCAGGTTTATTCTGAGAAGTTCAGGACTTGTATTACGTTATTCTAGGTGGAAAAGACCCATGTTGAAGACATTTATAATTACTGATTTCTAACATCTAACATTCTATTGTTAGAACCAAAATATTCTCTATTACAGAATGTCCTGAACCTTCAGCGCCAAGTAATGTGATCATATTTCCCGGAGAGAACGTCATCGGATCCACACGTAACGTTCAATGTAACATTGGGTATCTCAATGTAGGTGTTCCCATTACAATTGAATGCTTCGAGGACAGAGCATGGACCAACTGGACTGGCTCTTGTAAGACATGCGATGAACCTTACAACATTACAAATGCTGTTATCAGTGACGGAAACGTAACAGTAGGAAGTAACAGGGCGTATACCTGTAACACCGGTTTCGAAGACAACGGGGAATCCCCCTTAATTACATGCAATGAATCTGCCATGTGGACCTCGACGTTGTTTTCTTGCACAATAGTTGGTACGTGATCAATTTTATTTTACATTTACATATCATCTTATGAAACAAATTATTGAAGAAAAAATATTTATTCATTGGATTAATATGAAAAAGACTATAGGAGTATGTGACCATTAATATATACAATGCTTGAAATTCAAAAGAAAATTTAAATATTAAATAAGAAATCCGCTTACGTCCTGAAATTCAACAACATATTGTTCTTCGAGATCGCAGTTCCACACCAGACAAGTAACAGGGTTACATTTACGTAATCCGAATAAATAGTCGATTTTCGAATAACGTGTCAGATTGCCACCCCCAGGCGGCATTATTGCTCGCATTGGCTTTTGCATTGTCTTGTGTGTTTAATTGCTGAATGTTTAGATGTCGTATTTGATGTTTGGTCTCCCTTGTTCCTTTGTTGCTTTTTGAAGTGGTTGTCAACTCTGTGTTTTTGCATTTGGGTGTAAAAGTGTTTGCCTGTGTGTGCTTCAATCCGGTCATGTTGGAGATCCTTTCTCTTATCAATCGGTTTTCCGTATGAGGGGTTTTTATTTAATCCGTCTTACAGATCGAACAAAAGGGGTAGGGCCACGAAGCCCGATATTGGCCCTAATTTTGAACATTGTACTTCGTAGAATTTTTAACTGTGATTTGTGGCCCTGCCCCTTTATCCTTTTTCCAATTTGAAAACTAGGAAATATTTCTGCTTCCTTCTAAATATCATGCTTGCTTTCTCTATGCAGTTTTTCGTGTGACGTCATAAGCGTACATAATAAGTAGCGATACTCTAGGTAGAAAATGGTCCGGCTAGATTATTTTTTCCAAACTATGCCAATGCCACAAAAAAATACTTCTTACTTGTTGCGACATGCTGATTGAATATACGTACAAGACTTCTTGTTGAAGTTATAATGAATTTGATCTTTTTAATTTATGTAGATTGTGGGCCTCCGCCTAATATTCCAAGGACAAATAGAGGCAGTACTGGCACAACATATATGGCCTATGCTATTTACTTCTGTATATATAACCTTTCAGTGAAAGGAAATAATAAAATCATCTGCAATGCAACCGGAAAGTGGTCTACTCCGAATTTCAATTGTACGGCACCTTCAACAGGTAAGTAAAGCATAAACAGTTTCGCACAAATAATTGTATTTATTGTTAAAAATACTCAGGAAAGTATGAAACTTTGCATAATTTTTGTAGGCAATTCTTTACAATGTTGCCAATGGACCCATCTTGAGAACTACAAAAACGACCGCTATTTTCAAGAGGACCAATATCTTAGGAAAAATTCTTATTATTCACTTCAGGTATTAGTTGTACAAATAAATATCAAGTTTTACTACTCATTAGAATCATGGCATGAGTTTTCCTATCTATGTATATTGCAACATGACAATGGTTTCTAAATGATGCTATCGCATTTGAAGATGTGAGACATTCTATCATCAAAGCTAAACATGCCGATCGTCGCTCAAGCCACGAAAAGTATCGTGCCACTGCCGAAGGTTACCGACATGATTCTAACACTGTTTAAATGCACGAGACGTCAGCGAGATCTCCATTTGAACATTGGATACGTTTAATAATTCAGTTATTTTGACCGTTAATGAAATTTGAGAATGTTTTATAAAAATGATAGAATCAATCTTCATTTCTGATATTTTTAATCATCCAGGGTTCAACATGAACCCCGTCATATGCCTTTACGTTTCTTTACTCATCATAAAATTGTGTTCTATCTTGGCTGTTACAAATCGTAGAAAGTTGAAACTTTTATCAAACGAAAGCTTATAAAATGCTCATGTAGGCCCTTATGTGTTTTCAATTAGTAAAACATCCCTTAAGCAGTTCAGAGTATTATCTAGTTACTTGTAATGATTTATATTTACGAGCTCAATATCCATATATTTGTTTGAAAATCTTGTGTCTTTTACATAAACACCTATCAGTTATTCAGTCTCAAAGTCGAGTAGGGAAGGCAAAATTATAATAATTTCCATTGGAAAGGTTGCGAGCCTCTGAATGAATAACATTCTGAAGTAAGACGGGTACGTTCTTATTCCAAGGAGATATTCTAAATGCATATCAATTTAAATAATTATGATATTACCTAGTTCCTTATGAATGACAAATATGGATAATGACCATATCCCTGTATACAGCACAAAATCCATAATTCAGAAAATTAGAAATCAAAGGCATACAAAATCAGGATAAAACAGGAACCAAAGCAAACAAACAAAAACCTCTACCACATGAAAAGAAGCGAACTCCCGATATGGGAGTGAGACCAGGTGCCCAGGAAGAGTCAGCATCTCCTGCTTGCATGCAACACCCGCCGCTTCAGTTCGGTAGAACTGTCACATCCGGTTACTTACATTTCGGAAGATATAGAGTACAATCTTTGCTTGGATGGTTCAAATGGTCTATGGCAGAATATGATCCACCATTCTGGAGAGTGAGACATCATTGTGTATGACGAGTTCCCCATATCGACTATAGAACTTCCTCAGTGACGATGTTAGTCGGTCACAAACATATCCCTGACTGAGAAGCTTATCTGAATGACGCCTAGCTCTCAGAACAAAATCCGTATATTTGGTATTGCTCCTTGACTGTGAAGCTTATCTGAAAGACGCCTAGCTTATCTGAAAGACGCCTAGAAACTACCCATCCCCCTCTTTGATATCTTATTGCTCAGACAGCATCTTCGTTAGAAAGCATTAATGTACATTGCCTTACGTTATAATAGTAGGGTTATTGGTGTCTAAGAAGTGACAAATATTTCAATTACACATTTTATTCCATTGGTGTATTTTAAGCGACTGCAGTGAGATATTGAAATACCAGTGCTTTTGAAATATTAAATCCCCATAATAAAGCAAATTGTGTGGAAGGTACTCGTCCTATGTAAGTCGGCACTGATTGTCCATTGCTTTATGTTTATTCTTTCATGTTCAATGTTTTGAGTTCCTTGTTCCTTTTGTGTCTCTTGTTCTATGCATAGGGTTGTTTATTGGTGTAGGTGATGCAACCTAGTCCTGTCGGAGATCCCATCATTCTTTAATGAAGCTATGGACCCACTCCGAACATCCAAATATATCCGCCAGTTTCATAACGGCGTCATCTTTTATTCAAATTACACAGTTGAAGGTTTATGAAATACCAAATATGGATGATGATCATATCCCGATACATAGTACAAAATTGAAGTCAGAAAATCATAAACCGAAGGCAAACAAAATCAGGATTAAACAGGAACCAAAGAAAACAAACAAAAACCTCCACCACATGAAAAGAAGCGAATTCCCGATATGGGAGAGAGACCAGGAAGAGTCAGCATCTCCTGCTTGCATGCAACACCCGTCGCTTCAATTCGGTAGAATTGTCAGATCCGGTTACTTCAATGTCGGAAGATACAAGCGTATTCTGTGGTTGGATGGTCCAAATGGGCAGAATATCATCCACCACCCTGGACAATATGACATCATAGTGTATGACGAGTTCCCCGTATAGAACGTACAACTTCCTTAATCATCATCACCAAACAAGATATACTTACCTTTTTTATAAAAGCATGCATAAAGATAAGGGAAAACATAAATCACTGACAAGGGTTAAATACCCGAAATGTGCATGTCTGGTCCATTCTGTAAATTTATCTGCTCTAAAAGGATGCTAAAAATTTTGAAGACGTTAAACATTTGTACCACTTGGTGAGTGTCACTGCTGGTGGACCAAGAGTCCCCGAGGGCACATGAAGCCAAGTTCGATTAATTTCGGTAGGTCGTTTCTTTAAACGCAGTTGAAAATTTCTGTTTACAAAATTGTCTCAAGTTCCGAAAACATTGGTCTTGTAGCGTCATATCCCAGCCATCTTGCTACGTCTTTCGGTATATTTTGGACATAAGTTTCACAGATTTTGGTCATATTCATTACATTGTTTAGACTGAGGATCACTGACGAGGGTTAAATACCCGAAACGTGCATGTCTGGCCCACGCTGTAAATTTAGCTGCTCTGAAATGATGCTAAAGTATTTGAAGCCGTTAAACATACATAGAAGTATACAGTTTGGTGAAGGACAAGTCATTTCTCAAGGATCAGAGTATCATATAAGATTTTTGGCTTTCTCTCCTATCCTTACTTTTCATATGATGTATATTACCGTTGATATATTATATTGAATAAATATTCTTTGAACTAAGTTTAAGCTTCAAAGAGGAGGGTACCCCTAAATTTTTTTCAGTAATTTCGATATACTCCAGACAAGCATCTACCAAAGATTTAACAGTTAATTAGATTAACGCGAAATTCAATGCTTTTGAAATTGTTTCAATTGTTACCTATAGAAAAAGACCGAACATTAGAGTTACATCATCCTTACGAAAAAATACTTGGGGTATTACATAAGGGCACCTTCTAAAACTCAGAAGATGTTTGTTATACAGCATCATGAAAAAAAGTAAGGTTACTAGTGAATGTTTTTTTGTTATTCATCTTATAATTTTCCATCACTACATTAATTTACAAGTTGCTACTCAAAATAATTAAACGGAACAGCTTAAGCAAATTATTGACGCACTGATAAATGAACGAACATACGGATTCACCATTTTTTATATTTTTTTTAGTTTTTATATATATTCATAATTCACTGCTTTTTATGTGACTTTTGATATTTTGTATTTATCTACCCGTATGATATCGACTTTTTTTTTGTTCAAGCCATTATAGATTTTGAGGATGGAGATCTCTTCAAAATGGACCACGTATATGGATATATTATGTTTGATACAATAGAAGTGAGTAAAATTTTATGATTACTTTGTACTAAATGAGAAATGTATTACAACAAATAGCAAATTGCAGGTATGAATATTGTTTCGATTAAATTGCAAGTTATTAGTCCCCTACCTGCTCGCAGAAGGGACTTATAGTTCTTTTTAATAACACGTGTGCGTCTTTTGCGGTTAATGAAATAGATAGAGTGGGTACACAATATCATCTACTGATTTTCAAAGACATCCGAATGGTACCACGTGATGATCTACAAGGGATGAACTGTTATATTATCTATTTTTGTATTTTTACAATGTGTTATCATATGAAAATTGTTCTGCAGCATCGAAATTATATTATAATCTAAATTGTTTTGAATGTTTTAAAGATGGATTGAAGTAATTACATCATGGTAAATAAAGAATATGATTTTCAAAGATTAGAATATAGCAAATAATGAGTGCATACATCTTTCAGTACATATGTACATACATATACTGTTTGCAAATATACCCAAGTTATTTTCAAAAATTCAAATTATGAAGTTGATCTATACAACCACGAATTTAATGAATAATTGTTACACTTTTTGGCCATAACATTGTTTAGACTGAGGATTTCTGACGAGGGTTATGTTCCCGAAACGTGCATGTCTGGTGCATGCTGCAAAGTTATCTGGTTTTAAATTATGCTGTCGAATTTGAAGACGTTTAACATTTGATAGTAATCCAAACTTAAACCACGACAAGGTTTGATATCAAAGAATGATTTCATTTTGAGCATTAAGTAAGATTCAAACAGGAGATGCTGACTTTCTACGGGCACCTGTTCGCACTTCGTTATGTTACTTATTCCGGTGTTGTAGCATAGCATAGATCATTCCCCCGCAAAGATCATCCCCCGGATGAACTGGCCCAGAATAGAACATACCCCTGTTAAGGGGATATTCTACCCCTACGGTTTATACCCCTGTTGAGTTTCAGCAAAGAACATCCCCCGGGGGAATAAATCGGCCCGGGTCCAACCTTCTCCCCGTCTAATGCCGGATTTTCATTCTTAAACGGATATAGCAAGCCGTAAAACTGTCTAGCTATTATCATAAATACGAATATCCGATACCAATTAAAGTTTTGCGTATTTACGACTAAGTATGTCGAAATAACGCCTTAGGGGTATGGACAAAACTTCATTCGCCATATTTAATTTTATGTAGAGTATTATTGAAAATATTTCCTTACACTTAGTAAAGACTCCAACTTAAACTATTTTCACCCCTAGTATTCTACCTCAATAGCTACATTTTCACATCTTTTCTACGAAAAATTACACTTATATTTAAACACTAGAACGTTTAAATTGATGCACAGCTGCACCTCAGACGAATTCATGAATATAGCTATAACTTACCTTAAACATTACATTGATTCTATGTCTACAACCATTTGTCCTTCAATTATGAGTGCACACAATACGGGGTCCTTTCGAACACGAATTTTTACAGCACATGCACGTTCAGATCCTCTAGCTATGCTTTATCTCTATACCAATGACAAATATGGATAATGACCATATCCCCGTCTACAGTACAAAATCGATAATTCAGAAAATCAGAAACCGAAGGCATACAAAATCAGGATAGAACAGGAACCAAAGCAAACAAAAACAAAATCCTCCACCATATGAAAAGAAGCGAACTCCCGATATGAGAGTGAGACCAGGTGCCCAGGAAGAGTAAGCATCTCCTGCTTGCATGCAACACCCGTCGCTTCAACTCGGTAGAACTGTCACATCCGGTTACTTCCATTTTGGAAGATATAGAGTACAATCTTTGGTTGGATGGTTCAAATGGTCTATGACAGAATATCATCCACCATTCTGGATAGTGGGACATCATAGTGTATGAGGAGTTCCCCATATCGACCGTAGAACTTCCTCAGTGACGATGTTAGTCGGTCACAAACATATCCCTGACTGAGAAGCTTATCTGAAAGACGCCTAGCTCTCAGAACAAAATCCGTATATTTGGTACTTGCTCTGGCATAGCGTATCAACTGAGATATGAACACGCCATAAGCAGGCGATGAAGGGATGTTGCTACTCAGAAAAGGAAAGTTCGTAATGCTGAAATTGAAGTCGTCACGTTTGTCATAGAGTGAGGTGTTCATGTGACCATCAGTGTCGTAGGACAACATTATGTCCAAATAGGATGCTGAATTATTTGTCTCTGTAGTTTCTTTGACTTCAAGCTCCGAAGGATAGATACTGCTCAGGTAATCCGCGAATTTTGGATTATTGATGGACAACACATCGTCTATGTATCTGTAAGTGAAGTTGAAGTCAGACGCTAAGTATCTTTTCCCTTCAGAGACCAAAGATTGAATGAATTCAGCTTCGTACGAGTAAAGGAAAATGTCGGCAAGGAGTGGGGCACAATTGGTCCCCAATGGAATTCCGACAATTTGCTGGAAGACCTTTCCTCCAAACACCACAAAAATGTTGTCGATCAGAAAGTTTAACATCTGAATAATGTCTGTTTCAGTGTACTTATTTTCAGAATCTGACTTTTCTTTTACAAAGTAGGTTTTTTACAAAGTTAGATGATTGTACCCCTTATAGTTCATTAACAACTAACCCACACTGTCGTTGCTCGTATCAACTTGCTAGTGCGTTGACCAAAAAAGTGAATGTGTGACAGGGCCATAAAACGCAACAGCTAAACTAAAAAAATTGTTGACGCAAACTGAAGAGCATAGCCATTTTATAAGCTGGATTTTGCTTAACAATCCGACCAAAAAGTGAGATAAAGGGAAGGGAACTCGGATTTTTTCTCGATATACGGGCAGACACACTGCGCCTTTCTATTAAGGCATGTCATTTCTGAATGAAGGAATTTCAACGATTTCATGATAACCATATGAAAATATAGTATTCATGTCACTTAATCATTTTATGAAGGTAAATTAATAGGTCCGTGATGAAAATCAAGATTTATGCTTATTTGAAAACTGGGTAAAAAATGCCGAAAAGTTGTTGCTAAAAATAACACATTTGTAAAGAAAAAAAGCAAAAAGTGTTCAAATGCACTCATTTGATTCTTATTTTACTTTTCTTATACAATAAAACAGATTAGAAACTTTGTATAAAAGTAGAATTTGATAAAGCGCTACCTTAGGTACCAACTTCACCGATGATTTAAAATATTCTAGATTTTACACAAAAGTAACGAAAATCATCCAGGTTAAGGTCAAAATTTCAGAGATACCGAATTTCAACGACTTTTCCAAGCACACAGTAACACCTGCTCCTAGGGAAGACTTTTCAAAATATTGAAGAAAAAGTATATGTTCGTTTGCAAATAAGAGAGAACATACGCTCACATCTTGTGGTGTTTTAGAAAGTGTCAGAGCTGAAAATTTGCCTTATTTTGGGTGGAATTTAAACAATTTATAATTTTTCGGTACTCCTCAGTCATGCCTTATAAAAAAGCTTAAATCAATAATATTCCATACGTAAAACAAAATTCATGGGTAATTACTAACGTAAAAGAAATCCGAACAGTTAAAAAAGTACCACCACGTCAATTTTTACAGAAATTACCGCGAAGCATTTTCTTACACATACTTCATTCACTTTAGATCAAATTTTCAAACTTGGCCGCTTTAATGTGTCTAATGAATTAAAGTCTTAAAAAGAGTAAGAAAAGATACATTGGCCATAATGAATTTAAATATCTATAAAAGTCAAGCTCAATGAGTGCTAAAACAGGAGATGCGCAAGCATAGTCCAAAATCGTGACCAATGACGCACCTTAAATCACGTAAATATTGACATTGGACTTCAAAAATGAAATTCTATGCAAAATATTTCAGTCTTATGATAATTTAAGTGTTTAACATCCTACATTCTTTGGAAAAAACATACGCTTAATTTTCTTCCTGAGTAATCCCTGATAGTGGATAAATTATTTTGGTCATACATTAACTTTATACTCAAGTTTAATATATAAATCCAAAAAGATGTTAACCCCTTTTTTAAATCGTGTACAGTTATTGCTGAATTATAAAGGAACTACGTTTTTTTAGAATTATCAAATGTTGCATAAGTGATTGGAAATAAAACAACAGATTGCTTGCATTATGTTAGTTTTTCAAAGTTCGTTATTACAAAATGAAAAAGAAATAGGAAAAACACGAGGGGAAACAAAAACTCAATAAAGAAATCCTAAACTTAAGAAATACCCTGAGATAAAGAATATACTCAGAAATATATGAACTTGATACATTCTAATATTCGGAGAAAAACGGATTTCCATCTTGAGGGGGGATAAAACGTACTGTGTTTAGGGGGATAAGTTGTGCTTGGATGTTTCATCCGTGGGGATATTCTATACTGGGCCGGTTTATCCGGGGGGATGTTCTATACTGGGTCAGTTCATCCGGGGGTATGACCTATACTATGCCAGTTCGTCCGGGGGATGATCTATGCTACAACACTGGGGTTTGCAAATGTTTCAATAGAAATTCTAATGATTTCGCCTTAACCTTCTCGACTTTGAGACTGAATAACTGATGGGTTCTCCTTTTATGTATATATGAAAGTAATGATATGAATTAGTTTGCATTTTATCCTGAATATTTATAAATCTATATTAAATATCTATATTTAATATGAAGATGAATTAATAATGTTTTTAATTGATTTTATAGGGACCCACACCTACACCGAACACCGGGCCAAATAGATCATATCATGGTAAAAAATACAGATTTTATGAGTCCAGTAGTCATAGCCCTAGCTCACCATTAAAGATGGACTCAATCGACTATTTCAGTGGTAATAGGATAATATTATCAAAATAATTAATGAACGACTTTTGAAAGGAAAAAGAGCATGAGAATTGTAGCATCATATCCCACCCATTCTGCCACGTCTTTCAGTACATTTTTGAACATAATAATTTTAACACTTTTTGGCCATATTACATTGTCTAGACTGAGGATCACCGTCGAGGGTAAAGTACCCGAAACATGCGTGTCTTGTCCATGCTGAAATTTTATCTGTTCTTAAATGATGTTATTGAATTTGAATATGTTTAACATTTGATATACAACTTGATGTATAAATTTCTAGTAATCAAACAAGAAATGGTTTAAATAGTGATATGAATGGGGGTTTAGTGCCACCTTAATGCTCGTTTGAAATTCATAGCATCTTTTGAACGCTTCTTTCATTCGATTTTCTTGTGTCTGCTATATTATGAACATTGGATATTCCTTTGCATATACTATGAACTTTGCAAATTTCAATTTGAGAATAATTTGCGTCATTGCTTCATCTTTGACAACTCTGCTAAAAAAAACTTTTCAAAGGCAATTTTCCTTATTCCTTTTGTGAATATGAAGAAGTTTACCAGCGAAGAATTATGGGTCCTGTAGCATCATATCCAACCCATCCTGCTACGTCTTTCGGTACACTTTTTCGACATAGTAACTTTCATACTTTTTTTGGCATATTACATAATTTAGATTTAGGATCACTGATGACGGTTAAGTACCCGAAACGTGCATGTCTGGTCCACGTTGCCAATTTATCTGTTTTTAAATGATGCTATTCAGTTTGAAGACGTTTACATGTAATGTCCAAATACGCAAGAGACGGTCAATTGGAAAGGTCGTACTTGTCCTGAATCACTCTTCAAATACAAATGTCGAAATACGCAATGAGTTCTTGTAGCAACCATTTAATTCCTCATTGATATCTGAAGTCGTTCCCTTCAATCACTTTGAGCTTGCTGCTCAAGAACAATAAGAAGAACATTGGTTTGTTGATGTTTTATTTTACTGCAATAATGTGTGTGTCTTCTGTGATGATCACCGCAACGTTCTCTAGTTCTAGTTTTGTTTTCTTATTTGTCTCATTTCAGCCGATGTTAAGTGTATAGAATTCTACTACAGTATGTATGGGGCAACCTGTGGCACACTAACACTCAAATACCAATATCTTCAATCAACTCCGGAGTATACCTTATGGAGTTCTACTGGCGATAAAGGTGAACCAACCTGGTTCAATGCTAAAGTCACTGTCAATGTCAGTGATTTTTTCAGGGCAAGTAGTACACTGGTATTCGTCTCTTGTAATTTAGCTCTTGTTCGTGTTGCGAAATTGAAGGCAAAGTCAAAACATAAAAGATGCTACATGCAAAAGTTTTTATATTGATGGTAAACAAAAACTGGAAAATAAATAATTGAATCTCTGGAGATAAAGGTGCGTGTTTGAAACAAGCTTGTATTAAAAGGGAATAGAGGATTTCCAACAACACCCAGTTGCACTATCCACAGCAAAACTCCAAAATATCCAATGCAAAATACGGAGCAGACACGCACAGAAAGAGACGCCAAATGTACAAACACAAATGATTCCACATAAACCAACGAGATCAATTGGTAATCGGAGCTGACTTAGGACTACCATCTGCCACGCCAGTAGCAGACGGTGTGTTTATCCAGATTACTTGCGCTTAACCCTACCACCGATAACTCAGAGGTCTCGAAAAATGTAGAATAGTGGTGTAAAATAACCTTCTCACTGTGCGATGACGATACAAGCTGACAGCATTACACAGGGGCCTAAGAAACACATTTGGAACAGAAGGCCAACGAAATACAACCAGTGATGTGCCCACTGTAGTGAGCTCATGCATGTTATCATCTGAGGAGTCCGACTGAGAGGAAAGGTGTTCTGGGTCCTGTCTTCTCCAAAGAAGTTTGGACAGGGTGGGTCATGGAGTCCCGTCGTCACTGTCAGACTGCAGTTCTTAGTAATGCGCTGGTACAAGCCTGTAGATTGTTCCGGTACCAAGCCAAATGTCCGTCTGGTGACAAAAGGATTATATCCATAGTATAAAACGCGTTTGATAATTCTAACACGAATTCGATGTTAATTCTGTATACCTTTGATCTCCTCTTATTTTAATAAGTTGTAAACCTATATTTATGTAATTAAGAAATGTTTTGAGTTGTGACCACAAATGATCGGCCATATGTTTTGATCAACTTCAGTAATTTCGTATTCTTTTCCAGATAAGTGTCGAGGCAACAATCTCAGCAAATCATCATGGAGATTCGGCAATTGACTACATCAGGTTGTTTGACGTCAAGTGCTAACATTAACATTGTCTATTGAACATACATTCTGCAAATAATTTATAACATATAATATGCTTAACAAACATGAAATAATACAATTGATGAATTGAGATGTAGGAAACATATTATTTGTTGAAAGCCGAGGGCTTCATTTTTTTTCTGAGGTTCCAACAAATAATATGGTGCTCTTTTTATTAGTTCATGATTGTTTCGTTTCCCCCTTCCGTGAACTTTTCGACAACGAATTGAAGGATAATGTTAACACTCACCTTCTTCTGTTTATAAGAAAGAACGCGGAAAATGTTTATAACGTTGGCAATTACAATTATGACATCACAACCGATCAATAGTGTATCGGTTTTTATTTTTTATGCCCCCGGAAACAAAGATTCGGGCTCATAAATTTTCGGCCTGTCCGACTGTTTGTCTGAAAAAAAAACCCCCTCTAATATTGGACGAAACTTTTGAATGAAAGCTTTAGAGCTTTGAAAAATTCATAGTTGATATGTGTATTTCTTTTTAATCATGTGACCTGGACCTTGACCTTGATTTTGACCTTGACTTTTGACCTACTTTTCAACGTTTTCACATTGGACATATTTTTGAATGGCAGGCGATAGAGATTTCACATTTCACTTGAGTGTTTCTTGTGGCAAGACCTATCCATTAATACCAAAGTTGTTTTTACCTCGTGACCTTTTACATTAACTGCTTCATGTCGATTTTGACCGACTTAACACAAAATGGTGTTAATACTGACAAATATGCTGCGGGGGCATTCGTGTTTTACAAACACAGGTTTTATTATGTAACATTGTTCGACGGAGAAATTTCTTTTACTTAGAAAAAATCACAATTTTGTGGTTTCCGGACATTTAAAGGAAAACGGATACAAATAATCAATTCATTCCTTGCATATACCTTTCACACCAAGAAATACAGATCAACTTCAAATATGCGTCATGTCCCTTAATTACGTTCAGGGTTATGCCCCTTGAAACTTAGAAAAATTCAAAATTTTGTGGTTTCTGGACATTAGAAGGACAACTGTTACAGATAATAACTTCATCTCTTGAATGTAGCTATTATACCAAAAACTACAGGTTAGGTTTGAATATGGTTCAATTTTATGCAGAGTTGTGCCCCTTCAAACTTGGAAAAAATCAATATTTTGTGCTTACCTGACATTTAAATGAAAACTTTAACAGGGAATACTTATATTTATTTCTTACATATAGCTTTACATTTCGAAATACAGGTCATGTTCAAATAAAGGGTCATGTTCCTCAATTTTGTGTTGAATTGTGCACCTTCTAACTTTTTATACATTGCTTATATGTAAAATATGCCTTAGATCAACAATAGATTTCATTTATCTTAATTTACTTCACACAATGATTCTGAAAGTCAGTTAATGATCTTAAGATTATACCAAGGGGAGGGCATTAGATAACATAAGACGGAAATTATATTTATAGAAAAATGTGTTTTGATCAAATGAGTTCGCTAATTCTTTAAAAAAGTGTATCCCAGGTTTTCTGGTGAAAATATGGGATAATTCGATATCATAATTGTCTGTTCTTAGCAGGTTCTTTGGGTCAAGTTTAAACATTTGCTTTTCAATGTTTAACATTAACTGGAAATATATTGGTAAATTCCGCGCTACATATTTTGATGTAAATTTCATAAAAGTAAGGGATATAAGCAGGTTCTGTTAGAGGAAAATGAGCTCAAGTTTCGACTTTTGCTCTTCATAATTTCATATTATTTTAATTTTATCTTTTTTTCGGCCTGGAGCATCACTGATGAGACATAACTAGTAGAAATGCGCATATGGTGCACTAAAATTTTTTAATAGATTAGACGTGCGCTATTCTCGGCACTAAGAATGGAGAAATTTTATTTCATTCTTGAAAAGACACGAAATTGAATGACATTTACTCAGTTTAACACAACGCATTTTCTCCGTAAAATTAGATCGCAAAATGTGCATATTAATGGATTAAAGGACGAATACAGGTATTAGAAAGAGTAAATATAATATCTTGCCATCATGATATAAAATGAATTGAAAAAGAATGAAAAGGTCACCAAACGTAATTTTATTCTTTATATTGTATTGTTTATATTTTGGTGAGAAAATCTATTATGTTGTTGTAATATAGGTTATAATATCGCAGTTATTCTGTTTGTCTTGTACAATACAAAATGTATTTTTATTCTTTATATTGTATTGTTATGCTTTAGTGAGAAAAATCCGTAATGCTGTTGTAAGATAGGTTAAATCGCAGTTATTCTGTTTGTCTTGTACAATATAAAATGTAATTTTATTCTTTATATTGTATTGATATTTTTTAGTGAGAAAAATCCGTTATGCTGCTAAAAGATAGGTTATATCGCATTTATTCTATTTGTCTTGTACAAAACAAAATGTAATTTTATAATTCTTTATATTGTGTTATTTATGCTTTAGTGAGAAAGTTGATCATGTTGTTGTAAGATTTATTCTGTTTGTCTTGTATAAAACAAATTGTAATTTTATTCTTTACATTGTACTGTTTATGCTTTAGTGAGAAAGTTGATCATGTTGCTGTAAGATAGGTTATATCGCATTTATTCTGTTTGTCTTGACCAAAACAAAATATTTACATTACTAGTAGATTCCCCATGTAAAACGCCCATTAGGCAACAAGAATTATATTCCAATAACTTGGGTTGCTGTTGTGACGTCACGTTCAAGATTTGCATGTAGGGAGAATTTAGCAACGTTCGAGCACATTTGACGCTAGAACAGGCAAAATGTGCGAAGTGCATGCAAATAAAAATGACCAATATTTAGAATAAATGTAAATATAAGTAATGACTGTCTTTTGGTGTCCATGGATGTATAATTCTGGTTGGACACGTGCAAATGTTCCGATTCGCGTAATTTGCACGTGAACAACCAGAATTGTACACCCATGAACACCAAAAGTAAGACAGTCATTTCTTAAATGTAATTTTATTTTATATTGTGATGTTTATGCTTTTAGTGAGAAAATTGATCATGTTCTTGTAAGGAAGGTTATGTCCCATTTATTCTATTGAAACATTGAAAAATATTACTATTTCATAAACTAAAAATGGAAAATGAATAACAATGATCACTCCATATCCACAAATTTTTGGCCACTCGGCCTTTATCAAGTGGAAAAGGACGATTATAAAGAATTCTACGTTATATCCATAACTGCTGGTAAAAAACTCCAGCGTAAAATGAACCAGGTATGACGTTACATATAACAATCAACAATGCGTAAACCGCCAAAACGACGTTACATAAAACCGCTAAAACTACGTACCGTTATCGAACGTAAACAAATGAGTTAAAAGAAGATCCTGCCGATAATCTCAAAAACACTCACAATAGAGCACCAAATGGAGCATCGACGGACCCCTAGCTAGCTAGAGGTGGGACCAGGTGCCACGAACGTAAACAACGTAACGTAAACAAGTTAAATAAGAGTTTTCATCACAATCAAATGTGTACGCAGGTTTCATCCTCGAATTTGTTATGTGCACATGTACGCTATGACGTCATAAACTGTAAAATATCGTAACGTCACGTTACGTTGCGCTACATTCATCGATAGGGCGCAAATAATGGTGTACAATTTATTAATCTATTAATATTTAAAATCTACGTGGTTTACGCATTGTTCATTGTTATATGTGACGTCATACCTTATTCCTTTCACGCTCGGCTTTCTTTACCAGCGGTGCAGAATCGGTCTGACAGTTTCTTGAAAATTTCAACAATTCTGCACATACAAAGAGAAAAGAAAAGGGAAAGATACATGTACATATAGCTTCAATATTTTGCCCGTCACACACGTTGTTTCCTCATACCAAAAAACCCAAAACAACAACAACGAAAGACAATGTAATAGAAACAACGAGTTGGTCGGGGGAAATAATGTACAAATAGTCCGATAAACTACGTTATTCCTGCTTTATGATTACTTTGCATTCTGACTTTGCTTCATGACGTCATTATTAGTCGTAACTTTTTACAGATGGCGGTCAGATGAAACGTTTTCAAGTCACATGAAATCAGGTTAGTAAAGCATGATGTAATTAATGATAACTACGTTATTCCTGATACACGATTACGATGCATTCTGACGTTGTATAATGACGTCATGACGTATTAGTCGTAACTTGTTACAGATGGCAGTCAGATGAAACGGTTTCAAGTTACATGTAATCAGGTAATTAAAGCATGATTTCATGGATTCAGTTAGATTAAATTCGTATATACCGCTAAAACAGGTTGCCCTGGACCGGAAGTGATTCCGAATTATACGGGTTGAGTAGTCAACCCCGAGGCTCTGGGGAAACCTATCTATTTACGCGTGTTATCTTCAAGAGGACTACGTGCTCTATTACATATTGAATGTCTTTTTTAATACCGAAGCATATTGGTAAGACTATTTGTACACATGGTGATGTTGTATTCTTTAATATTGTCTGATGTTTGAATTTCTTTAAAACTAAACGTGTTTAATTTACTGTTAAAACAAAAACCCATAACAAACACATAGAAAGGATAAATGTTATATTTCACCAATTTCACTGTATTGTTATCTTAAATTAATTCAAACTTATTCCAATTAGACAAGAAAACTCTGCCAGGAATATAATTGTGGTGTGTAAATGTTTGCTTTTCTTGTATTGTGTCAATAAATGGAAAATATAAAATGTTTGTGTTGATGATATATTATACAAAACTGTCTTCTCTGGTCTCTGATTGGTTGATTCATGTCCAACTTTTTCACAATTCCTGAATATTACGAAATCTTTCAAGAAGTGAGTATGTAATGCTTGATATTGAGAAAAGTGAAGTGTTTAAACTCGATACTTCTTTGAACAACATTTCAAACCAATTTAAATGCAACCGACACGTATTTCGGATAGTGAGTCGTCATCAGTGTATTTAATTTTGTTTCCTTTGAACTCATCTTGATACAAATGTTGAACTGTACACTTCAGAAATCAATGAATAAAAGTTAAACCCCATTGTTACATATAAAATGCAAGCCGTGATATAAGTATGTATGACCAAGAAAACCTTACAACTTATTAGTTTATCTAGCTTTATCATTTAAAATTTAAAAAAACAAGGTGAGTTTGCTCATAAACCCCGGTATTAAATGAAATTCCGCACAGAAGCTCCTTAATGTTTAACATTTTCGGCATCTCCTCTGCTACCGCTGCACAGAAGTTTAGGAAATTTTACAAGAAGCAAGTAAAAGTTCCTATGTTGAATGCAAAATCATCTCTTTTGTCATACACACTTGTATGAATCTTTCCATTAACATTTTTGATAGTTAGGTCTAAAACCTGTGTTTCCGTATTTGTAAGGTTTGCAATATGTGGATAAATAACATTTTCATACTTTAAAAAAAGGATTTTCGATAGTAAAGAAGGGAGGGGATCTCCAAAAAGTCCCCGTTGCAGCATCAACAGCAAAACGCCAAAAACACCCGATGCAAAAACACAAAAGACGAGAACAATATGAGACCAAAAATAGACATACGAACATAAAAGTTCCCCGGGAGTGGTTTGACAGTAAGTGTTTTGAATATTTTTTCCCTGAAATTGTCGCCATAGCACTTTCTATATAGACGGCCTCAGACAGCGCATGCATTTTATAAACTTCCATTTTGAATTCGTGCATGAACATCGACGGCGGGTGCGGCTAGCCAACAGGGGATGCTTACTCCTCCCGGGCACCTGATCCCACCTCTAGCTTGCTGGGGGGGGGGGGGGGGGGGGTTCCGTCGATTCTCAATTTGGTGCTCTATTGTGAGTGCTGTTGAGATTATCGTCAGGATCTTCTTTAACTCACTTGTGTCACACTTATGCCCTTTGCCGTGTGGAGCTCGTAAAAATGTTCCCCGCGAGGGGTTTGACAGTAAGTGTTTTGAATATTTTTCCCTGACATTGTCGCCATACATAGCACTTTCTATAAAGACGGCCTCAGACAGCGCATGCATTTTATATACGTCCATTTTGAATTCGTGCATGAACATCGACGGCGGGTGCGGCTAGCCAACAGGGGATGCTTAATCCTCCCGGGCACCTGATCCCACCTCTAGCTTGCTGGGGGTCCGTCGATGCTCAATTTGGTGCTCTATTGTGAGTGCTGTTGAGATTATCGTCAGGATCTTCTTTAACTCATTTGTGTCACACTTATGCCCTTTGCCGTGTGGAGCTCGTAAAAAAGTTCCCCGCGAGGGGTTTGACAGTAAGAGTTTTGAATATTTTTCCCTGACATTGTCGCCATAGCACTTTCTATATAGACGGACTCAGACAACGCATGTATTTTATATACTTCCATTTTGAATTCGTGCATGAACATCGACGGCGGGTGCGACTAGCCAACAGGGGATGCTTACTCCTCCCGGGCACCTGATCCCACCTCTAGCTTGCTGGGGGTCCGTCGATGGTCAATTTGGTGCTCTATTGTGAGTGCTGTTGAGATTATCATCAGGACCCTCTTTAACTCATGTAAACATCAAACACAAAGGACTTCACATAAACCGACGAGACCAATGGGCAACCGGTGCCGACTTTGGACGGCCATTTGTCACGCAAGTAGCAAATGGTGTGGCTATCCTGGATTACGTGCGCACAACCCTCTCACTTCTCCAATTACCCAGAGGTCTCGAAGAACATACAATTGTGGTGTAAAACAACCTCCTCACTGTAAGATGACATCACACAAACAAGACTGCAAAACGTAGAGGCCCCAGCAACACAGATGAATATGTAAATGATTATAAAAAGAGGGCGTGCGTAATACAGTCCGTGCTCTGCCGGTTGTAGCGAGCTCATGTATGTAATCATCCGTGGAGTCCGACTGACATTCAGAGAGGACAGGTGGTCGGCATGGAGTCCCGTCGTCACAGTCAGTCAGAGTTCAAGTCTCAAGGACGCGCTGGTACAAGACTGTAGATTGGTCAAGTACCAAGCCTAGTGTCCGTCTGGTGACATTAGGATCATATCCACGGTATAAAAGGCGTTTGATGACTCTGATGCATTTTCGATGGTTATGCTGCCTACCTTTGATCCTTCTAATTTTGTTTATCATATCACCATAAAAGACAGGTTGTGTAATACCCAAAGTAATGTACTCTGTTGCGTGTATAGATCCGAATTTTAAAAGAAGTTGACTGTAATTTTTGTAAAATTTCCAGAAAGTCTTAACTAGTTTATGAAAGCGGAAACCTTGACCTAAAAGTAAGTACATTATCCGGGTAGGTCCGTGTACTAAACCACAATTCAGTTTTTCATTTCGGAAAAGATGTGTGTTGTTGGTTGCAGGAGCGAAGACAAAGTTTTCATGTACATCACGTAATTTCGATTTGAAATTTCTTTCAGATTTAGAACTTGGATTTTCAAAAAGATGAGAGTGTTTTTGGAAGTTATCTAATGTCAGTAATATTCAAAATGAGGTTTTTCCAGTCATTCAAAGAATGCGATTTGACTCCTTCCGATTCACACCATCGTTTGGTATAGTTATCTATCGATTCCTTAAGTACTTCGCGACATCTAATAAAATCTATATTGGATCGGATTCTATACTTACGTCCTTTTTTGAGAAGACCACAAAGCTGCCTGTACTAGACAATTGAAAATTCACCTTTAAGAATATGACAAGCTGGTTTATATAGGTAACTATTCAGACGTTGCACATTCTGAAGAAGGAGGACTTTATTAAAGTAATTTAGGATGTGTTATTTTGCGCAACTACATACGAAATTTCTAATAGGTTTCTTATACTTGTAACAAATACGAGGAGGTTCTAAATTATCAAAATATTGAGGAATAATACTTTGAATGCATGGTCCCGACAAATATTAGAGATGTTTAGAAGATCTTTATGAATCGTCTTTTATTAGGGATTTTTTAACAACCGGATAAAGTTTATTCTGTGCGAATGCGACAATGATATTAAGTCTGGATCAATCAGTATTTCCCCGAGGGCACATGTAACGAAGTTCGAACAATTTCGGCTGGTCGTTTCTTCAACGCAATTGAAAAAATTCTGTTTACAAAATTTTCTCAAATTTCTAAAATCTAGGTCTTGTAGCATCAAATCCCAGCAATCTTGCTACATCTTTTGATATATTTAGGACATAATTGTTACAGATTTTGGCCATATTTAATTCTTTAGATTGAGAATCACTGACGGGAGCTAAATACCCGAAACGTGCATGTCTGGTCCATACTGTAAATTTACCTGTTATAAAATAATGCTAATGAATTTGAATACGTTAAACACATGCAACCTCTACTTCATCCATGAAATATTTCAATTGAATTGCTGGGACTGATGAGAGTGCATGAAGCAGTTCGTGTCTACCGCCGTTGCGTGCAATTATCAGAAGATCGTTGAGGGTACGGTGTAATCTAGCTCTTTTTCTGAGTTTTCGGTTTCGTCGTCTTCCGTTTAGTGTTTTGGCGGATTAAAAATACATTAATATTAAAGGAGGCCGAGGAAATCTTATTGAATTTGAAGACGTTTAATATTTGTATCACTTGGTGAGTGTCACTGTTGGTGGACCAGGAGTCTCCGAGGGCACATGTAGTCAAGTTCAATCATCTTCGGTTGATTGTATTTTCAACGCATTCGAAAATTTCTGTTATCAAAATTTATTAAAATTTCTGAAACTAGGGTCCTGTAACATCATATCCCACCCATCCTCCTACGTCTTTCGGTACATTTTTGGACATAACTTTCACACTTTCAACATCAAAAATATTGAAACATATTCGCTCACATAATTCAAAATCGTCTGTACAATTATTCAACAATGGCGATATCACATTTGATAGAGTGTCGTGTCCACTAATAGAAGTAATGAAATCATCCATGGTGGAACATCTACTATTAAAATCTCCAATTAGCATCAATCTACCTTTTTCAGCGTAAAATACTAATTGGTCTTCTAATTCATAAAATCGCATTTGTAAAATCTATAAAAAGAAGATATATCAGGGGGATGTAAACACAACAAATATATGAAATTTGATCTTTATTCGCCATGGAGATTCTTACCTTAAGCCACGCAATGGTATCAAAATTTATTTTATCAATAGATATACATGTACCATATGAGCATCAAATTCGTTATGAATGCAAATAGCCATACTCCCTCCTTGCTTACATTTTGACAATGTTCTAGGTATAAAATTACATGAATAACCAGGGATATCGAAACAAAAACCGTTTTCTATACAGCACTCAGAGAGACATATTACATCGTATATTCCAATGAAATTAAGAAAAGGTATAAATCGTTGAGCCTTTTTTCAAGTCTACCATTAATATTCCAACAGTGCAACTCTAAATTAAAGTCAATATATATACTGACTCCCAAAAGAAACGATACATGGTTGTATTCCAAACAATTTGCAATCAATATTTGAAATTTGTGGATTTTTATGATGAAATTGTTTTGTAAGTCTAGTTATTTCAATATACACAACTTTTTTTTTCGCTGTTCATTCATCCAGAACGCCAATATTTACATTTACATGATTTGCACGAGCTATGCATTATCATGAAATCTTGGTTTAATCCAGGTGAATTAAACAAATTTTTCAATAGAATATGATCTCACAAAACAAAAAACTCATAAACTTTTTCAAAATGTCTCGCTCCACAAAGTGTCAAAATAAAAATAAGAACATCGACGTCAAGCAGTTTGAATATAAGAAGCAGGTCTTTGTCATTCTGACGTTGCCGATTAATTCCGAGAAACGCAAACCATTATTTCACGTCGAGCTAACCGTAACAGGATTATTCGATCAATCACCGGCCTGTAAGACTGTGTGTAAGCACCACAGCCTAATGTGACGTAACATCTACGTAATCTCTCTACGGCGCACTCAACAGTAGCGTAAACGCCACAACAATAGCGTAAACGTGAGCGGTACAGGTAGGAGACCTGCAGAAAATGGAATCAAAACTCGGTGTTCCTGCAAAGGAGTCGAATTCACCAAAAATGTATAAATTTGTTATTTTCTTAATACAATCTTTGCTTTTAGCAAAGGTATTGCGTAATGGCTATGTGATGAAAGGAACATTTGTTTCATGAAATGATCTGTTCATATCCTGAATTGAAATCATCCAAAATATTATACAAGTACCTTTGTATATAATGAATTTATTTCAACTCATTTATGTGTAACGTTTCTTTTGGGAGTCAGTATATATCTTCCATGTCCATGCCTCTGATCCTCATGTCCGTCCCTGCGGAAATCGATCTGGGGTCTCTTCCTCAGTTGATAAGATGGTGACCATCTCTGCGGAGTTCCTGCTGTCTGGCGCGGAGCTGGGGGTTGGTATTCCACACCAATAATATATAGTGTGCCCTTTACTAGTTAATTTAGATTATGAAATTGATTTGATAAAAAAGAAATTTTTTAGATATAAGCAAAAGGAATTACTATGTTCTTGTAACAAAACATACCAGGTTTTTGTATACAAACTTTTGAAGTGACAAAATCAGTCGTTAACATTTTCACCCTTGATTCAGTAGTTGCCGACATATTCAATAGCTCTTCCTTTTAGACAGCATCAACTCAAGAAGGTTGTGGTTTTCAAGCAATGGACATACAAACTACCACTAGATCTGTTAGGCTTTCACCCTTTCACCTACATGGACTTTTGAAAATTTTTACAGATAACAAAATCTGGATGATGTATGTGACATACCAATTGATATAACGGTTCTATGTTAAAAGCAAATACTTAGGATTTCACAGGCTACCTGCAGATTATTCTTTGTGCTACCTCTTTATGAAATAAATCATTATTGGACACAATAGGAGGATTGAATTACACCAAATTTTTAAAAGAAAATTCATAAGCTACAATCATAAAATTCCGTACAATTAAACTAATTATCTTTAGCCGTGATGTCAAATGCATCTACTGAATTACAAAATCGTCTGTTTTCATATTGTGTCGAATCAAGTCAAATAACAGATCATTTATAAGTTTTAAACAAAATTTTACATACTTCAGAATCCTTTTGATATCCCTTTGACATTCCTTAGTCATGTGCATATCCATATTCAAAATTGCTCATATATGTATTTTTGTGGCCATCTTTAATGGTGTACTTGGACATGTGTCTGAAAATCACTGCGGTATTTAAAAAGTACCACTGATAAAGCTTTACTATCCAAAACACGTGTCTGGTGTATTAAAATTGGTTTGAAATTTTCTTCAAGACGGAAAAGAAATGGAGCACTTTCGTATTATAATTTTTTCAAAAAAAGTCCGAAATGTGGAAATCGGAAGTATCTTATATTTAGCGATAATTTCGAGAACAATTTGGTATTTATAAAATACATGCCATCAAAAGAGAAACAAGAAGCCCAAATGGGTCACTTGGGTTGTAAACGGACTGAAAGTGGCCAAAATACTTCTAACCATCTTGTTTCAGTTGTTCTGTTGTTTGTGATGTCACCTTACAGTGAGAAGTGTTATGTTTATACAGCAATTGTGTGACTCTGTAGACCTAAGTGGGAGGGTTGTACACAGGTAATCTACCATTTGCTTATAGCAGATGAACATTCAAAGTCGGCAATGGGTGCTTATTGGTTTCCTTCCATTTATGTGTTGTCATTAATGTTTGATTTTTGTGTAAGTTTGTTTCGACTGTTTTCATCTGTTTTATATGATGTTCTAGTGCATATTGTTGTTTCCTGTTACAGGTTGTAGTTTTGTCTGATGTCATTTATGTGTCGCTTCATGTGGGTCTGTTCCGCTGCTGGGTCAGTGCAGGGTGGTCATACCGGAGATCCTATCCTTTTCCTTCTACAGATGAGAGCCTTTGACAGCCATATTTGTTGACCGATCGGCAAAAAAACTTGGTAAAGGATCTTGAGTACTTGCTTCCTGTAAGGCCTCGTGAAATTCTATATTGCTGTTGCAAAGAAGTCAAAAATGTGTCAGTCAATCAGAGCACCAGGAAGCCACATTTGTTAAACGGTTGGTACGAAGAACACAGACTTGGAAGAGGACCTTGAGTATTTCCTTCCTGTAACGAAAATCTGTGCAGCGGTTGCAGAGAAGTCGAAGATGTGTCAGCCAATCAAAGTGCTCAGCGGCCATATTTGTTGACCGATTGGCGAAAGACCTTCAGTACTTGCTTCTTGATAGGTATCGTGAAATTCTGTGCAGCGATTGCAGGGGAGAAGTCGAAAATATGTCAATTAATCAAAACCCTCAATGGCCATATTTGTTGACCGAACGGCACAAAAAAAAAACGCAAACTTGGTAGAGAACTTTGAGTATTTGCTTTCTAATACGTTCCATGAAATTCTATGCAGCGGTTGTAAAGGAGAAGTCGAAAATGTGTCTGCCAATCAGATTCATCGACGGTCACATTTGTTGATCGAACGACATAAAAACACAAACTTGGTAAAAGACCCTGAGTATTGCTTCCTGTAAGGTTTCGTGAAATTCGGTGCAGCGATTGCAGAAGAGAAGAACAAAATGTGTCAGCCAATCCGAAACCACGGGCGGCCATATTTGTTGACCGATCGGGACGAAAAATACAAACTTGGTAGGGGACCTTGTTTACTTGCTTCGTGTAAAAATCCGTGAAATTCTGTACAGTGGTAGCAGAGGAGATGTAAAAATGTTTAAAATTAAGGACGGATGGACGACGGACAGCGCACTACGCTTCGCTCAAAAAAGAGTTTGCTCTCTCTCTCTCTCTCTCTCTCTCTCTCTCTCTCTCTCCCTCTCCCTGAGTTGAAAAAAGAACAAGGATTGTATTGGAAAATCATACATCAATTCTTCTGTACTGAGACAATGATTACCTTTGCCCCAACCTAGAAGTGGAAACCATTTTCTTATTTTCTCAAGACAAACAGTCTGATAACTGAAATTACTTTGCATAATTTATAAATGTAACTTTAAAGATGATAGGTGATATGTATCGTGACATTGTGTAAAATCATTCAAGTGTTTAACCCATTCAGTATTCTCAAGTTCTTAGATCCTTGGATAAATCACTAAAAATCATGTAGAGAAGGTGATGTTAGCCAACAACAAAAATATGAACAGAATAAGACCCAAGGGGAGTTAAACAAGTAATGATGAATGAAGATAAAAACAGACTCTATATTGAACTCAAACAGTATGTCTGAAGGTAAAACTCAGTTTTTTAGGCTGAAAATGAGTATCAATACATGAAAAATGCACGGAGATTATTTAGCACCGTGTCGATCAACTTAATTTTCCTTCTTTTCTCTGTATACCTTTTCTTTTGTATAGTCAGGAACCCTTTGTTCTATAATGCTCTTTTCAATTTCAATCATTTAAAGGAATGAATCAAACTTATGACATTTGGTTTCTGGATGCACAATCACATAATAAAACGAACATGTAATGAAAGGATCCAAGAGCACAATAACTTATTGATGGATGTATACATTTTTTGGACCATTAGAAAACTCAACATGACATTGTTGAAATATGTTTGGAATACTGTTAGATATGGGATCATCGCGTACAAAGTACAATTCCTTAATATTTTGAGAATTTAGAACATCCTCTTATTTGTTACAAGTACAAGAAACCTATTCGAAATTTCGTTTTTCAATACAACAAAGTTATATTAGGTCCTAAGATATTTGAATCATGCCCTGCTTCTTGAGAATGTACAACGTCTGAATATCTATATCTAAACCAGGTGGTCATATTTACATATTTCGTTACAGACGACTTTTCTATTATTCAAGACAGACAGCTCTTCTCAAAAAAGGACTTAAGTAAAGAATCCCATCCAAGATAGATTTTATTAAATGTCGCAAAGTGCTAAAGGAAGCCTTAGATAACTATACCGAACGATGGTGTAAATCGGAAGGAGTCGAATCACAAAAAAATTAAGTAAGTTACGTAATTTACATGAAAATATGTCTTCGTGCCTGTAGATAAAGCAGCCAACAACACCACAATCATTTGAAAACGTTACTACATATTAGCTTTAGTTTCGGAACTTACAAATGCTTATATCAAACATAACAGTGAAATGCCTTCATTCAAAATCCCTATTTCTTAATTGGATCTTCGCACAATATACTGCATACCAAAAGTGCACAAGTCTTCCACAAATATCGATACGTTGCTAATTCTAGCAACTTCTCAAGTACAATTTGGTTTAGAAATATCACGTCAGCACTCACGTCTATAAAGCAACACGTTGCAAAAATTTGTGAACTGTTCTTAAAAGGAATGATGTGAACTTCTTTTGGTCCATTCAAAATTCAGGGGATGTGATTGACAAAATGAAATCTAGAAATTTTTAAGCCAATACGATTTCTTCGCACGACTCTTCTAATATGTACACCACGCTTCCTCACGACTAATAACAATCTGTTGTCCAAACTTGTAAAATGGAGTTTTGATCGAGAGGGGAAATATTATATTTGTACATATGAATCAAAGGATTTCTTTTTTTTTACTCTAAACAAGACAAATGTTACAAACACAGAAACACCATATTTGGACCTTGATATTAAAATTGTTAATGGAGAGATTCATACAAGTGTGTATGACAAAAGAGATAATTTCGAATTCAACATAGTAACTTTTCCCTGGCATAACGGTGATGTTCCTAGATTACCGTCATAAGGTTTTTTACATTTCACAGCTCATCAAGTATGATAGAGTATATACTGAAGTGTTTTTGATTTTCACATTAGAAATTTGCAAATTATCAAAAAAACATTTAGGTCAGGGTTTTCCCTTTCACAGACTAATTACGCTATTCTGGAAATTTTACAAAAATTATTGTCAACTTCTTTTGAAATTCGGATCCATACAAGCAGCAGAGTACATTACATCGGGCATTTAGCAACCTGCAGTTTATGGTGACATAATTAATGAAATAAGAAGGATAAAAGGTTAACAGAATTAAAAGGATCAAAGGTTGACAGAATTACCAAGTTCGATCAATTTCGATAGATCGTTTCTTCAACGCATTCTAAATTTCTGTTATCAAAATTTCTTGAAATTTCTAAAAAGTGGGTCCTGTAGCATCAAATCCAACCCATCCTGCTACGTCTTTCGGTACACTATTTCGACATAGTAAGTTTCATACTTTTTTGGCATATTACATTGTTTAGATTTAGGATCACTGATAAGGGTTAAATACCCGAAACGTGCATGTCTGGTCCACGTTGCCAATTTATCTGTTCTTAGATGATGCTATTCAATTTGAAGACGTTTACATCGATGTTGTGTTAGAAACATCAAACGCTTTTTATACCGTAGATATGATCCGTCTCTCACCAGACGGACACTTGGCTTGGTACTTGACCAATCTACCAGCTCATTCTTAAGATTTGCTTTGACCAGCTCATTCTTAAGATTTGATTAACTGTGACGACAGGACTCTATCACGGGCCCTGTCCAATCCTCTTTAGAGAAGACAGGGCCCCGATCACCTGTCCTCTCTCAATCTCAGTAGGACTCCTCGGGTGATGACATACATGAGCACGCTACAGCCGGCAGAGTAGGGACTGTATTACGGCCTGTTTTTATATCCATTTACATATTCCTGTGGTGTGTGTGTTGCTTGGGCCCCTGCGTTTTGCGGTCTTGTTTGTGTGTGGTCATCTAACAGTGAGGAGGTTGTTTTACACCACAATTGTACGTTCTTCGATACCTCTGGGTTATCGGAGAAGTGAAAGGGTTGTGCGTACGTACAAATCTAATCCAGGATAGCCACATCATTTGCTACTTGGGTGGCAAATGGCCGTCCAAAGTCGGCACCGGTTGCCCATTGGTCTCGTTGGTTTATGTGTAGTCTTTTTTGTTTGTTGTTTATATGTCGTATGTTTCTTTTTCGTCTCTTAGTATGCTCGTCTTTGTGTTTCCACGTTGGGTGTTTTGCTGATGGTGCTGCAACGGGTTCTGGTTGGAGATCTCCTCCCTTCTTTCCCTCATCAGGTCCAAAATCTGACAGTTTGATATAAGATATCTCCTCTTTTCTATTATACGTTTCAAGTCATAACAATCTCAAAAGCAATTTGGTTCTTTTTTTTTTAGTTGAATGCGTATATTTCTTATCCAAATAGCCAACTTCAATACGACAAATACTAAGATTTTAGTTGCCTCGTAAGGGCAACGAAGTGCATTTTTCTCAAATGCGAAGATAATGGTAACAGAATAATAGATAGCAGAAAATTCTTTTATCATATTCTTCTGAGGGTTTATTCGTATGGTTATTTTTTTTTATTCCTACTAGGTGCATAATAGAACATAGTGTATACTTGCAAAGAAAAAGTTTTATGACCGTCAGACATTTGCGTTGCAACGTATCATGTACATGTTTGTTTATCTAAATATCCTCATGAACAAACTTGTGTCATCTTGCATCGGTATAAACGGTGTAAAATTATGAAAGACAATTTCCTTCACTTGATCACATTAATATTTGAAATGATGTCGTGGAAAATACCAAAGCTAGGACCTGACTTCCAGAAATACTTACCTTGAATTCTACCGCTGATTTGTCTGTCTATGTAAAACAATCTGAAAATGTGTTAAGTATACGCTGAATGACAAAAAAACAAACATTGCCTCTGGCAAGCTTCGGTTGGAACTAACCTACAGAAAGCTATTAACAGTCCATCTAAACGAAGCCCTAATAAGCTGGTCTTACAAGAGCAACATCTCGTCATCAGTTCGTCAACATCGTCCTCTTACGCTGAAACTATTTCATAATTTCGATCTTTTTTTTCGACTGGATCGGTTAAACTAGATCTGTTTTCGCATGTTCAAAATCTCCTTCGTAAACACAGATCGTAAGAGCAGATCAAACACAAAACCCGATATCAGAATCCACAATTTAAAACCAAATATCTTACATGTACAAATTATTGAAGAAAATATAAAATTTCTCACGAGAAAAGAAAAGTCGCACAAACAGACGGATACAATTACAAAGCTTTATAGAAGGAAAATCTGAATGAGGTAAAGAAGATCCTGACGATAATCTCAACAGCACTCACCATAGAGCACCAAAATGAGCATCGACGGACCCCTACCAAGCTAGAGGTAGGACCAGATGCCCGGGAAGAGTAAGCATGAAAAAGCATTCTTCAGAGTTCAGTGCAACTGCAAAATGAATTGTAGGTGGAGCTGTTAAATCGTAGGTAGGTAATAACTGATGAGTACTTCTTTGATGCTTATTGAAATATAATTTCCTTGTTCACACAAATCCACGCATTTTGAATGGTCAACTGATCTTCAGAAATTCACGTTCATACCCAAACGATTAAAGACGTTTAACATCATAAAATACTGGTTATAGACGGAACAACAGGTTCTTTTTATGTTGCTATGATAGACTTTTGAACGATAATTATGCCAAAATACGTATTTCCTGTTCACGGTTGCCCTCAGATGGAAATACAATATCTTAAGAAAAGGGAAGGATCTCCAGCATGACCACCCTGCACAGACACCAAGCGAAACAAGCCCACAAGAAAATAATAAAAATTAGGATAACGTCAATGGTCCTCTGATATACGTGGTTTTTATAGCGTTTTCGGTTGCTATGCGCCTGTATTAAAACTTTGTTAGTTCGTCAGGCTTTTCCTTAAATTTTGAAGAACGAGAGAAAATGAAATCAAAACATTAAAGGAGCAGAAAATGAGTTCAATTCTCTTCAAAATAACATTCCCATTGTAAAAGTTGTTGGATCAAAGATCCTATGTTTGAACATTTCCGTTGGGCGTTGATTGTCAACGTGCAAAATTTGTGAATGAAAAGGACCAAAAAAGCTTTAGAATTTGTCAATTCTATGTGATACATTTGTTATGAACCTATAAATTATCGAAATGAGAAATTGTTGTAGTCCTTTATTTTCACTAATATGGTGAATTTAGAACAAAAATATGATAAGCGAACAGGAAAATCGGAGATCAACATACGGCGACCTACCTCGTTCAGGATATCGTCATGAATTTTCACAATTAACCTGTCTCTTATGAAAAAAAACTTTAGACATTCTGATACCAACAGATCGTAATCATGCCGTTTTCTCAAAATAGTAGATCTATAAGTACAGAGAAAATGTATGTACAAACTTCCAGATCCTGCATGAACAATCCAAACACAAACTGCCATGTCGGCGACCTTGAACTTGAACTACAGAGCGCGTCATCAAACAGCTACGTCATATAGTACGATAATGTAAAATGGGGATCCAGATGGGAAACAAATATTTTTAGACATGAACATGATATTTTGTAGCTTTCTAACTACGTATACTATATTTCTATTTCGTCTGGGAACTTGTTCGCTGCAGAGTTAATATTTTCATGCGCAATTTACTAAATTGACGAATTTTTAGAGAATCTTTCTGGACACGTTTTTGGAAATTTTAAGAATTGAACTGTGGTTGTCTCATTCCAAATTTTGCGTATTTACACAATTTATGATGCGACAAACCACAGTTCATACTCTAATAAACTGTCAAAATTGAACATTTAATTTTTAGATATTCAAATATCAAATGAATCATGTTATATATAAAATGCAAGTTATAGTATCCAATTCATATTTTGTTTTTCAACTTATTTTACAGTACGATATATATTTCTTTTTCGTTTATATAGATACATATATCATCAAAAATTCGAATTGTATCCAACGTAAAGAAAATGAATATAGGAAAAATGTTGAAGCACCACAAAAAGCGATATTATATTCCACATTTTATTATTACACTCGTTTCGGCTTTTACAGCCTCTTCAGATTATGGTAAATATATCTCGATCATCATTCACTTTGATATTTAATCTATTCGATCCTGGATTTTTTTTAAAAGTGTAAGAAGTGTTACGAATATTTCAAGTGATACAAAATATATATACTGTTAAAAACTGTATCATTCACTTTGATATTTAATCTATTCGATCCTGGATTTTTTTTAAAAGTGTAAGAAGTGTTACGAATATTTCAAGTGATACAAAATATATATACTGTTAAAAACTGACAATTGTCTTAAAATCTTGACGATTTTTATGGGGTTCCAAGGTTTAAAATAATTTGAAGGAGATGATTTTTAAGGCAAAATTGTCAACCTTTGGAAACTTTAGATGGGGCGGGAGGGTGTCGGATACACCACTATTAAAACTATGAATGCTGTTAGTAGATAGTTTTTAGGTTTACAAACTATCCGGAAAATTAATGTGTAGACTTGAATCTTTATTTTGAGTCTTTATTTTGTCAGATTTTAAGACAATCGTCAGTTTTTAACATTATATATATTTTGTGTAGGCTTGAGTCTTTATTTTGAGTCTTTTAGCCTATAGGGAATATACGCCTCTGAATTGACAATTTTTTCCGCGCTTGCGCGGGTTCTTTTCTAGTAATGTATATTTAATAAAGGAAGAACGATTAAAGCAAACTCGGTAGCATCGTTTAAGCTGGCTTAAATTGGTAATTAGATTCTATGAGGAACGTGTTTAGGAAAACATAAGTACCATACATGAATGTCAAGTAGTACAGTTACTATTATCTTACTCAATATGAAATTAACAAAATTAAAGTTTAGACTATTTTATTTTATAATATTGTATCTGTTAGGTTTGTCATATTGTTTAGAATTAATATCACAATTTGGAAGCGGGTTTTGTCTCCCGGATCCTGCGCTTCAAACAATTCAGTATACCGGACCCAAAATGTGTATAACCGCATGTCTAGAGGACAGAGACTGTGTGTCCGTGAACCATCATAGGGATTCTTTAAGTTGTCAGCTCCTAACTTGGGATTCTTCAACTTTAAGTGAGTTTGTTTTAAGGGATTACTGTACGCACTACACCCCTTCGGCTTTGAATTTGGTAAGTGCATAAATAGGAAAGCATAATTCTAGATATAACAAAAATTTGTGTTATAAAACACTTTGATGAGAACGAAGCAAGGATATGTGTTTCTGTAATTCTAAATGCCTTTCTAGCAAACAGAGAATTCAATACGGGAAAGGTCTATATGTGCATAATCATAATTTTGTGATTGGTCAGAGATTCAATTATGAAATGGCATGTAATAGAATCCGTGGCGGTAGCAAATGATTCGAGGCAAAGGACCAGCTTACTGTCAACTGTGCCTCATATGAAATTCATGTGACATTTACATGAACTTTACATAAAAATTCACATATTTATGTGAAACGAGCACGAACACGAAATTGACATATTTTTTTTAAATTGCATCCAAGTGTCTGACATGAGGTTTCTGTAAATTCAATTTTGCATGAAGGTGAGAAAGAAAAATTTAAGTGAAATTCATGTGAATGAAAAATATAGATATCGACCATATTCCAATACTAAGTGCAAAATCGATAATCCAGAAAATCATAAACCGAAGGCATACCAAACCAGGATAAAACAAGAACCGAAACTAACAAAGAAAAACCTCTCATACTTTTTTGCATATTACATTGTTTAGATTTGAGAATCACTGACGAGGGTTAAGTACCCGAAACGTGCATGTCTGGTCCATGTTGCCAATTTATCTGTTCTTAAATGATGCTATTTAGTTTGAAGACGTTTACATTTTTACCACTTGGTGAGTGTCACTGCTGGTTGACCATGAGTCCCCGAGGGCACATGTAGCCAAGTTCGATCAATTTCGGTTAATCGTTTCTTCAACGCATTCTAAAATTTCTGTTATCAAAATTTCTAGAAATTTCTAAAACGTGGGTCCTGTAGCATCATATCCAAGCCATCCTGCTACGTCTTGCGATATGTTTTTTCGACATAGTTACTTTCATACTTTTTGGCATATTACATTGTTAAGATTTGAGGATCACTGACGAGGGTTAAGTACCCGAAACGTGCATGTCTGGTGCATGTTGCCAATTTATCTGTTCTTAAATGATGCTATTCAATTTGAAGACGTTTACATTTATACCACTTGGTGAGTGTTACTGCTGGTTGACCAAGAGCCCCCAAGGGCACATGAAGCCAAGTTCGATCAATTTCGGTTGATCATTTCTTCAACGCATTTTAAAATTTTTGTTATCAAAATTTCTTGAAATTTCTAAAACGTGGGTCCTGTAGCATCATATCCCACCCATCTGGCTACGTCTTTCGATACGTTTTTTTCGACATAGTATCTTTCATACTTTTTGGCATATTACATTGTTTAGATTTGAGGATCACTGACGAGGGTTTAGAACCCGAAACGTGCATGTCTGGTCCATGTTGCTAATTTATCTGTTCTTAAATGATGCTATTCAATTTGAAGACGTTTACACTCTACCATATGAAAAGAAGCGAGTTAGTGAGAAGGGAGTGAGACCAGATGCCCAGGAAGAGTCAGCATCTCCTGCATGTATGCAACACCCGTCACTTCAATTCGGTAGAATTATCACATCCGGTTACTTCCATTTGGGAAGATCAAGTATATTCGGTGGTTGGATGGTTCAAATGGTCTAAGACAGAATATCGTCCACTATTTTGGAGAGGGGAACATCATAATGTATGACGAGTTCCCCATATCGACCGTATAGGTAAATTTATGTGAATTTCATGTGAAATATAATTCAACTAAAATTTAATGTGAACTTTAAATGATCTCATGAACTTTCATGTGAAATTTACATGATGCCCATTTCATATGAATTTCATGTGAGGCACGATAAGCTTTGTATCCGGAAAAAAATTAGAATACGGTATATGAAGTATACCAGAGAAGAGATACTAATTGCAGTTTGGGAAAAATAATTTATGTTTGGGAAGAAGAAACTCAAAGGAATTATTTACGACTAATTAACTAATCATTCAATTTCAGTAGGTTGATTTTCAAAGAAAAAGTGCAAAATTTGAATATCCGAAGCATCGATTTTATCGATTGAAAACAAAAACAACGCCAGTGTACCTGGTGATGGACTGTTCATACATGAAATATCTACCCGTCATTTGTTCAGAAAAGTGTTTCGATGCTTTCCCAGTAATCCATAAATAAGATTTGAGGGCGCTCAATTTTGTTTTTATTTTTACAGAACACGAGTGGGAGATGTGGCGATACAGACTGTAATGAACACCACACGTGTATAACTATTCTGAGTAATGAAAAGTACTGTATTAGAACAGGTATGACCAATCATCTTTGATGAAAAAAATAACAATCATGTTAATCAGACTCCTCGTTTATGGCTTGAAATTTCAGTAGTCAGAAGAAATAATGGTTCTATCAGGAGTTTTGGTGCTTTGCTCTGGGTACTGCAACCGAGTCTGGTTGGAGATCCCCTTCTATCTTTTATAAGTAATGAGGTCAGAACGAAAACAATCTGAACCCATGAGAAATGTCGGATGTTACAAGAAATGCAAAACCACAAAGCAGACAAACACATAAAGAGACGCAAAAGGGACAAGGAACGTCAATGCACAACACAGAAACATCAAACACAAAGGATTACATACAAACCAACGAGACCAATCGGCAACCGATGCCGACGTAGGACCGCCATCTGCCACGGAAATATCAGAGGATGTGGTTATCCTGGATTACGTACCCACAACCCTCCCACTTTTCTGATAACCAAGAGGACTCGAAGAATAATACAAAGATGGATATGTTCATAACTTTCAACAGCATGTGGTGTGCGAATGCAGTCCGTGCTTTGCCAGACGGAGCGAGCGTATGCATGCAATCACGAGAGAAGTCCGACCGATCTTAAGAGAGGACCGTTAGTCGGAGTGTTGTCAAGTGAAAAGCATGAGTGTATTATCCAAATATTACATTTATCTAATTTACTGTCGATCCAAGCTAAATATGTATAGAAATAACACGATACAGCTTCATCTTAATGTGGTTATATAGTTAGTTAATTGTACTAATATACAGGACTGACGTACTAATGTACAGGACTGACGTACTGATATACAGGATTGACGTACTAATATACAGGACTGGCGTACTGATATACATGACTGACCAATGCAATCTCTGAAAGATCTGAAGTAATGTTTACATATAGTATCTGTTTCATATTTTATTACCTTTAATAATATAATACTCATCTTGTAAATTGATACTGATATTGAACAAAAGTATTGTTCATTGATTCCCTATACTAGATAAACTCTGAAATATATTAGATTTAGAAATATTTGGTTCCGTCTCTGTTAACTGAATACATGGATACGTACATCACGTGTATTTTTAAACATGATAAATTTCATTAGTGACATTAAAGTGTTCAAACACCGGACCCTTCTGGAATAGACTCTCAAATAGATTTATATACACCAGACACGTTTTTCAGATAGTTAAGTTTCATCCATGGTACATAATGCAAAAGTGATTTTCTGACACAGCCAAATTTGAGTGGCGACCTCTAGTTTTATTCTTAATTTTAAATTAGTGATTTTACTATGCAAAGAGTGCGCGGCCCAAAAATTCAGGGTCGACGCAGTAGCATAATCAAACACCATCTTTGACCAAAAAAGTATAGGAGGATGAAATGACAAGTTTTCAAACGAAATATGAATTATATTTGGAAGTTTAAGTTGTCAAAATCCAAACATTGTTACAATGACAAATATGGATAATGACCATATCCCTGTATACAGCACAAAATCGATAATTCAGAAAATCAGAAACCGAAGGCATACAAAATCAGGACAAAACAGGAACCAAAGCAAACAAACAAAAACCTCCACCACATGAAAATAAGCGAACTCCCGATATGGGAGTGAGATCAGGTGCCCAGGAAGAGTAAGCATCTCCTGCTTGCATGCAACATCCGCCGCTTCAATTCGGTAGAACTGTCACATCCGGTAACTTCCATTTCGGAAGACATAGAGTACAATCTTGGGTTGGATGGTTCAAATGGTCTATGACAGAATATCACCCACCATTCTGGAGAGTGGGACATCATAGTGTATGACGAGTTCCCCGTATCGACCGTAGAACTTCCTCAGTGACGATGTTAGTCGGTCACAAACATATCCCTGACTGAGAAGCTTATCTGAAAGACGCCTAGCTCTCAGAACAAAATCCGTATATTTCGTACTTGCTCTGGCATAGCGTATCAACTGAGATATAAACACGCCATAAGCAGGCGATGAAGGGATGTTGCTACTCAGAAAAGGAAAGTTTGTAATGCTGAAATTGAAGTCATCACGTTTGTCATAGAGTGAGGTGTTCATGTGACCATCAGTGTCGTAGGACAACATTATGTCCAAATAGGATGCTGAATTATTTGTCTCTGTAGTTTCTTTGACTTCAAGCTCTGAAGGATACATTCTGCTCAGGTAATCTGCAAATTTCGGATTATTGATGGACAGCACATCGTCTATGTATCTATAAGTGAAGTTGAAGTCAGAAGCTAAGTATCTTTTCCCTTCAGAGACCAAAGATTGAATGAATTCAGCTTCGTACGAGTAAAGGAAAATTTCGGCAAGGAGTGGGGCACAATTGGTCCCCATTGGAATTCCGACAATTTGCTGAAAGACCTTTCCTCCAAACACCACAAAAATGTTGTCGATCAAAAAGTTTAACATCTGAATAATATCTGTTTCAGTGTACTTATTTTCAGAATCGGACTTTTCTTTTACAAAGTAGGTTTTGTCATAGTTCACAACAATTAATTTGTATTTGCGATTACCGTTCTTACTTGTAAACGCATTACTTATAATTTTTGCGAGTCTTTCTTTCAATTTAGAATGAGGAATTGTAGTGTAAAGTGTCGAAAAATCAAAGGCTTTGATCGAATGAACTTTACTAAAATGAGTGGATTTCAGATGTTCTAAAAGTTCCTTCGAATTCTTTAAAATCCACAGCTGGTTGATACCACTGCGAGAATATACTGTCGAACAATATTTTTGAAGCCCAGATTTGATTTCAGATAAAACTTTGGTGAGTAAGATCGATACAGATTTGGTAGAACATTTTGAGGAACCAGCGATGAAATGTTGTTTGTACGGATTCTTATGCATTTTAGGTATGCAGTATAAGTATGGTAAATCTAAATCTAAATTGTTAGTTTGGAAGCCAAAGGAAGCAAGAGCTGATTTGTGGTTATCTATTATTTCAGAGGCAGAAAGGTTTGTTGGGGTGTAAGTGGGATTTCCAGGTGTCGAATTTAAACCCAACTCTTTAAATAGACTTTCGAAATAGAACTTTTTGCAAGTAAATGTGTAATTATTTGAGGCTTTGTCCGCTGGTGTGATGACATAATGTTCTTGGAGGTAGGTAAGCTCTTTGATAACATCAGGGTCTTTAAATATAGACTCGAATCTGGTGCTCACAGTTGATTTTAATCGATTAATTCTAGATAAAAGTAACCCTCTGATGGATTTTATCCATTCGGAGTGTGTCGAGCTGTACATCCTCTTTCTTTGCCCAACGTCTTGCATATTCCTCACAAGACTCCATGATAATTTTGAAATTTTGGTTCCATGTAAAGGACATACTTTCTCTGTATTTGGGACCCTTTTTTAACAAATCTCTCAACTTGTCGTTCTTGACTATACTAAGGTCACTTGTAATAACGTGTCCACAAGGAGAGTAGTTAAAATCCGATGAAGAACATTCGCAAGGAAGTGGATGTAGTGAGGGATTACTTAAATCAATGCACTGCAAGAATCGTTTGTAATTGTAAATTTTAGATGCAACTGTTGGTGTGTAGCTATAGGAAATACAAGGAGTTTCTTGTCTTTTGAAATATGGTGGGATTTTTTTCTGTGACAGTTTTGTAATTCAAAATTTGACCAAGATTCAATTTATCGACACCTTTGTTTGCAAATTTTACTTTAATGAAAGGACGGTTTGTTTTCTCCTCTGATTTATCTGATCTAACTGCTTGAAATAAACGAAAGGTAGAAATGTCCAAGATGACTCCTTGTAGTCTGTATTCTTGGGAACGTGTATCGGTATAAGTGAGGTCCTTCGTATATTCGTAGATTTCGTGTAACTTCCGTAAAGGAACAGAGTATAATTTGGTACGAATATAATGCAGGCCTAGGGGCTCAATCAAAAATGGAACCAAGTCATCGAAGGAGAAACTATGTATCTCAGGCCTATTATATTTACAAATGCCATGACTTCGAGGTCTTCTTTGTGGTCTGTTGTAGTTCTTCGACAAGCGATAGCAATATTATACTTGTCGTCATACAAAGTAAAACGACCAAATGTCAGTTAGAACTTAGTTTTCACAGTAGAATTCATGCCAAAGCACCTCACCAAGTTGACAACAGCATTTGTAGAATACATATAAAATTTATTTAGACTAAACATGTCCCAAAGTTAGATTAAACGATTCTTAAACGCATGCCATAGAATTTATTAGATCCACTTACATAGAATCTGTGTTACAAGAGGCCGCTGCGTTTAACTATCTTCTTTGTGATGTCACCTAACAGTGAGAAGTTTTCTGTTTTAACAACAAGTGTGTGTCTATGGAGACCTCTGTGTATCCGGATAAGTTGGAGGGTTGTACGCACGTAATCCGGATAACTACACCATTTGCTAATAGCAGATGGTCGTCCAAAGTCGGCGCCGGGTGCACATTGTTCTCCTTCCTTTTATGTGTTGTCTGATGTTTGATGTTTCTGTATTGTTTTGTATGATGATTTAGTGAAAATTGTTGTGTCTTTTTGCGATTGGTAGTTTTGTATTATGTCGTTTATGTGTCACTTTCTTGTGGATTTGTTTCGCTGGGTGAGTGCAGGGCGGCCATGCTAGAGATCATTCCTTTTCCTTTAAAGATATTACATTAAAGTTACTCGAAAATCTGCAAGATATGTTTTGTTTTATTTCAAAGCATGTTCTGATCCAGTAGTTCCGCATGGTATATTTGCAAATGGTTCTAACACTGTGAGCGGTGTCCGGGAGGCAACGTGTAGTACGTACTATGAGTTTAATGGAGGTGCATCTATGGACGTTACAACATGTGGTGCCGGAGGACATTGGGATAAGGCATTGATGTGTCAATTAAAAGGTACATTTCAAAGACCTATGAACAAATCATTATTTGTCTTATATTTCTTAGTAAATTTGAATCTATTATTATAAATATACCTTATTTTGTGTACATTATGAACAGGTACAAAACTGGTATGCTATGTGGTCACCGAGCTTCGGATATCAAAAACATACACGTCTTTTGCATTTCTTTTATTTTTGTAACTGAATAGGCCTTCTAGTTATCGAGAACGGACGTTCGCTTTCTGAGCTTTACCTCTTGGTACGAAAATAAGTATCATTTCTTGTATGCAATCTTTTAGCTTCTTCTTGTTCCGAATATGAACATTCCTATCTTTTCTGAATTTGAAAAGACGTTAAACAATTTTACAGAATGCCCTGAACCCTCTGCACCACAATATGGTACAGTGCTGAGTGGTAATAGTTCGATAGGGTCTTCCAGAGAAATAGAATGCACCACTGGATATGCAAAACTTGGTGCCGAATCTGGGATTATTTGTCAGCATGATCAGACGTGGACAACATGGACGGGCACCTGTTCCACGTGTAGCAATCCAAGTGCTATTTCCAGTGCTTACATTGGATCCGGTACAGTCACCATGGGGTCCCAGCGAACTTATTATTGTAATACGGGTTATCAGAGTAACGGGTATTCTGCTACAATCACATGTCAGAGCGATGCTACATGGACGTCGACATCTTTTGGATGTAATCTCAAAGGTTAGTGCGCTCTTAAAACAGGTTGATAGTAAAATAATAAGGAAGTGTTTCAACTCTATCACTTAATGAAGAAAATTCCAAACCAATTTTTCCTGCACCAGACACGTGTTTTGAATATTAAATTCTCATCAATGATGCTTCCAGCGGAGCCACCAACGTTAATTTCAGTAGCATCCTTAGTAGACTCGCAGGAAACTGATAGAAATAAGAGAAAACATGTCCATGGGTCTTATTAATCATAAAAAGGTTTTATTGGTTTAAATTCTGCTTATGATTATTTTCTTTTAAGATTGTGGATCACCACCTAGTGTATCTCTGGCAGCAGCCTCTTACTCGGCTACGACATACGGTGCTTCCGTCACCTACACTTGTAACTATGGTTACATTGGTAATGGCGGAAGTCTTTCGATATTCTGCCAGTCATCGGCTGTCTGGTCGGCTGTTCAGTTTTCTTGCATCAGGCCTTCGACTGGTAAGATACTCTCTTTATTTAAAATTTAATTGAAATAATTGTTTTCTCGGTTGAAATTTTTTCTAGACACTTTTAAAAAGGCATATAGCTTAATCCTGATGTTAATCATTTACTACCTCTCCTTAACTAGCAACTTTTGACTTCGAGGGTTTTGACACCTATAGCATGGAAGACTATGGTGCAGCTTATTCATGGACTAGGCAATCAGTAAGATGATTTATCAATCACCAAAACATTCAAATATTTTACTATAAAAGACAGTCAATGTTCATTAAATAGACATGTATGTTAAATAAACCTTATTTAAAGCATATTGAATATACTTTCTTTGTACATTTTCCTGATGAGTCAGAAATTCTTGATTTCCGAAAAAATTATAATAGCATTTCTGCAGAATTCAATTAATAAAATGCTTATGATTAATCGATTGAAATATGTAATATATGTCATATAATTTATATCCATATCCATACCGACATCAAAACCTGACCTATCAGAGTACCTTCACATGTAAACCCGCTGACTTCCATAGTTTTGTTTTGTTTAGGGGGCAACCCCCACTGCAGACACAGGACCGAGGTCAGCCTATTTTAATAGCTACTACATGTATCTGGAAACCTCACGTCCGGTCGCTGCTGGAGGAGTAGCTAAGATGGCCACCGATATCTACTTTAGTGGTAATTTAATTCCAGGAAGGGAAAAGGCTGAGCTACATGAATGAAATATGAGCAATTTTAAAATATAACGTTTTATGTAATTATGTAATTCTTATGGTAATTCTAATCAATTAGAATATTCTTAATTCTAATGCATCATTTCATTCATTATCTTAATTCTTATACATGTATAATTTCTTGATTCTTTGTGGCAAAGTTGTTTTTAAGGTATGTGTTAAAGCCTTCAAATTCACTATCATCATTTAAGAACAGATAAATTTGCAGCATGGACCAGAGATATTTGTGTTTGAAACCTTCACCTTTTGACATGTTAATACATGAATCTCAGTTTTCACTACATATTAAACGTCTTTAAATTCAACATAACATCAATGTCGTCATTAATTTAATGTGTTTCTTTTTTATGGAAGATGACGTAAATTGTGTGGACTTTAAGTACCATATGTATGGAATACACATGGGGTCACTGAGTGTTCGATATGTCCTGGAGGGGACAAGCTCCGAATACCAGATATGGTACACCAGTGGGAATAAAGGGAATGCCTGGAACAGTGGTAGGGCAAACATTAACCTATCACAGAATTTCAAGGTTAGAATCATTACATTCAAATTAGTCCACTTTGTTGCTTTATAAAGAAAAATGTAAATAGTGAAGAACGCGTGCGATCAGTGAATGAAAGTCAAATACTACACCCGATCACAGAATTCAGATTCAAAAGCATACAAAATCTTTAAAAAATATGAAACAGAACTCTAATACTAGAAAATAAGAATAGGACAAACAGAGTTAATAAGACAGCTGCCTAGAAACACGGAGGACAACTTTACATACCCAATGGACTATCCCGGGAGTCCAGTGCATGTGTGGAATGCACTGTAGGTTGTGGTTTTATTTCCCAAGTTAAACATTTTCAGATATCACATGAATGAAAGTATATCATTGAACTAAGTAGGACCAAAAAGGAAGCTAAAAGCTTATTTTATTTTCTCTCTTCGAATTATGCATAAACAAAGCAGAGTCTCGCTTAGATAACTTTTAGATAGACGTTGACGCTGTTTGTTGAAATTGGTCATGACCGCTTTGCAGTATGTAGCATTTTCAGTAGAATATGTTGAATACAATGAAAGGAGGGATACAATGAGTCTCATTTCACTCGATATTACAATATGTGCTTTGGGAAATTGAAACAATTAAACGATGTCAAAGAGCAGTCGTCTGAATAAAGACAGTGAAATAAAGGCGATGTACCAGGTATAAAAGTATCGTATTAAGAATCCTCATTGTTTTTAATCCTCATGAGTGGTACTTCATGCCAAAATCATTCAGATAATTTAAATTAGTCCCTTCGACTCCTCAGCTTAATTACTAAAGTTAACTGAGATATCATTAAAGGGGTAGGTTAACTAACTCTCAAATCGGCCCTAAATTTTGCGAAAAATAATTTTATCAAAATTATGATTCAGCATTACTTAAGGAATAGCGAATTATACCACGTTTGTGCATCGGCTTTTTGAGGTCATTTCCCATAACCAAAAAGAATTTTAGAAACATTCCTTATAATTTGATTTAAAGTTCTATAGTATAATTTGTGCATCTTATTAGATCTTGGAAAATCGTTAAAATGCTCAATGTAAAGTTCCTGCGTAGGAATTATCTCCCTCGTTGCTAATAACAACAGTCGACAGTACAGGAATGGAGGCTGGTAGTTGAACGGCGCCGGCGTTTGTTTTCATGCATTTCAGCCCGTGTTATTTGATATTTTTTAAACGATGAGTACTGTAGAATGACTCTGGATGGGATGGCAAAGCATCTGACAATCAGGTACATGTTTGATAGTGGTAGATTTTTATTAAAATGCAATCTTTCATCAGCGTGACCTATCATCGCACCAACGCGATATGTTAACCTAAAATATCGTTGTAAGTACTTCATTAAATCGTTTATCTGTTGCTACAATCGATCACTTTTGTATATATAAAATAGTATAAATGACGTGTATTGTTCTCGAGGTAAAATTCTGTGTATCAAGTTTACGGGATCCGCCATTTTGCTTAATTTGGGAAGTAGTTCCAGAAAAGGGGGCGTGTCCTAATATTTTCAGGTTATGGAAAATAACCTAAACTTTAAAGCCAATGAAAATCCTTGTTACATGTAAAATTAAATTATTTATTTAGGTCTCGAATACCTGCAAAAATAGAGAGTAAATATTTTTATATTTATAAAACGTCACTTGCATTAGTTATAACGTCACATTTTGACGTCATTTGCTCTGCATGACTGAAAATGAAGGAAACTCTCCATATTTTTTGCATAAATCTTAAAAACTATAAAGGTGCAAACCCTCGCCCAAATTTTAATCTTATGTAGATCGAAAGATAAATTGCAAATCTAACGATGGTTAAGTACCCGTCTGGTCCATGCTGGTCTGGTCCATGCTGCAAATTCATCTGTTCTTAAATGACGTTTTGAATTTGGAGACCCAAACATTTTTACCACTTGGTGAGTATCACTGCTGGTTGACCACCAGACACATGTAGCCAAGTTCGATCAACTTCGGTTGATCGTTTCTTCAACGCATTCGAAAATTTCTGCTTTCAAAATTCCTGAAATTTCTAAAAGTTAGGTCCTTTAGCATCATATTCCACCCGTCCTGCTACGCCTTCCAATACATTTATGGACATAATAAATATCACATTCTTAGGCCATATTACATTGTTGAGATTGAGGATCACGGACGAGGGTTAAGTACCCGAAACGTGCATGTCTGGTCCATGCTGCGTATTAATCTGCTCTTAAATGATGCTTTTGTATATGAGATGTTTAACATTTTTATATGAAAACTGTTTTGGGCAAGGGCTGCCCTACTTATTTTCATAAATTTTGACCAGAATTATGCCAAATTCATACGATTTTTCTGGACTGTACGACTTAACGCCGATTTGAAAGCCATATCTTTCGATGTACTGCACGAAAATTACTATATTTACTTGGTATTTCAGACAGCCATACATTTAACTTGCTTGATACGAAATACAGCGAAATCTAAAGCATTCTAAAATAAAGGCCGATTTCAATAGTAACCGAACCTGCTCCTTTGGTTAAGTTTTATCTTTTTGGGCAAATTATATCATTTAATTTCCATTGTTATTTCTAAGAAACGATGATTCCCAATGGCTGAGAAATTTTATTGATACCTGCATCAACAGAAACAGGAAGTACGCGCTTAGCAACGTCGTCAGCAACACAATTTCGAAGCTGCAAATCAACGCTCACGACGCAATTTTCGATACGGCAATTTTCCCTCAATTTTTGGTGTTGATACCTCGATCAACCAATAAAAAATAGCGAACATATTTTCTTATGTATTTGAGAAGTGAGTGTTACTTTTTTTTTTGTCTGTCGGTTATTGTTCAGATTTGCATACATCGATGGTGAGAAAAATATTACAGTCATTTGTTATGATGTTATTATTGTTATTTCAAAAATAAGTCTTTGTTTCACGAGAACAACTAATTTCCTTCAGTTCAAACCTACAGCTAGGGGTTACCATGCGTGTGTTCAACAAAAACTGGCATAATATCGGCGAACGCCTTGTAACAGACATTACCGCGAAGTGTTAGCCAAGTGGTGAAACGGATATTCGCCGATACCTTGTCAGTTATTGTAAAACATCAGTATAGTAACCCTATTTCAATGCTATGGTCAGTAATCACTAGAAAATTTCTGCATTTAACAACGTCGTCCTGGAAACGTATGACGTCATAACAAAAACTGCAGTGAAACGTGAATCCCTTTGCAGATTTTTATTTCTCAACCAATCAAAATGCGCACTGCAAACAAAGTACATCAGAATACTGTATACAATACATTTTATACGGGCGATATGGGAAAAAAAATAATTGTTCAGAAGTGTATCCATCATTTTTTTTTTTATCTATAACATACGAGTATACTATTGAATTTAGGCGTGTCTGCTTTTGCGTCTTACTTTTTTTTAAATAATCTTAAAAATTTCCTCTATATCACATAACATTTTTGGTTCTTTTTTTTTTTTTTTTTAGTAATTTTATATTCCCGATAGTGATCTGATTTATTTTCTAAATCTGTCAGTTTCAAACAAGGTTACAACCACTACATTACACGGCTCATTTTCAATATTTATTTACAAAAAAACCAAATTACGAAGTCACGAACAGGTAATAAACCTTGTTTTGAAGTATAAAATCCTTCCGAATCTCAGCAGGGAGTTTATCGTGTCAATTACTCATAAAGTGCGACTAAATGTACGCGTTAAACTGAGGTTACCTATCCAAGGTGAAAATTTGCATAAAACTCGCATTTAGTCATGTTTCGACTTCCTGTTCTTTATTAGATAAAACCATAACTGGAAATATAAAAATGGATTCAAGTTAGCGAATTAGCTCAAGTGGTTTAAGTAAAATAGAAGCGAGTATTCTTTTAATTATTTTTAATGCATAGTTTGCTTCGATGATAATTTCTATTTAATTCAATGATGACGTTAAAAAGGATTTCAAAGTGTCCCAACTCATTGTACTATTGTACTTTTGGGTCGTGATTCATATAAAAATTTCGAGCCCATGAAATCAAAAGACAATGGGATTTCCTATTACCTTGGCACGAAGGAGGCCAGATTTGTGTCATCATACAAACGTATCTGTGCTATTTGATTTATGTTTGTTCATGCTAACTTATCCTAGTAAAGAGAGATGTAAAATCCTTTTAAAAGATAATAAACATTGTACAATATATATATTATATTTTTGTCTTTTTCAGTTGGTATTCCAAGCGACAAAGGGAGGTTCTTCTTCCAGCGACTGGGGCGGTGACATTGCTGTTGACCTCATACAAGTAAAGACCAGCTGCTAATAATGGCTGAAATCAGATACATTGACAATATTTCTGTCTTATTGTATGTTCTGATCAAAATCCAATAAGATTTTTTGTAACAAACGTATTCCGTTGAATTACATGTGTGTGTGACAGAGGGTTTTTTATTTATTTATTTATTTATTTATTTATTTATTTATTTATTTATTTATCTATTTATTTATCTATTTATTTATTTATTTATTTATTTATTTATTTATTTATTTTGGGTTTTTTTAATATGTATTGTATGTCCAAACAGTGACAGTCAAACACGATACCCAAACTGAGAATAAAAAACTTGGCATAAAAAAACTTTAAAATTAATAATCCAAAATAAGGAGGAACGTACTTTCACGAGAATAGAAAAAGTGGTTAAACAGACAAGGGCGAAGCATAGAATTACGTAGGAGAAAATATGTCTATTTGAACAATCTCTACAGAGCCAGATGTAAATGTTACCGTAGTTGGAGAGACTTGTGCCGTACAAATATTAAAATGTTTAAAACAATTGAATGTTGTTGCAGTATAATCAATACATCTTCTTTGGTTCGTATCTTCATTTTTCATCTACATAGGGCAGTGTTTGCTCGTCGATGTGGTTTTGTTTGATATTATAATCACGTTTCGAATTTGCCTCAAACCAAATTTCTAGTAAGAAAATTATTTCTTCAATTTCCAACTAGATTTTTTAGGCCATTTCTATAAAACCGAAAACTGCGCCTTTTAATTGTCTTTTCTGCATTTCCCATGTACATTTATAATTTACAGTTTTATTTGTCCCCTAATGCCGCACGTAATGTCTATCTTTACGAGAATTGATGGTGTTGCATTGTCATGTCTTGTTTTGAGATGATGAACATTCATTTGTTTTCTTGTTAAGAAATAAATATTTTGCTTTTTAAAAGTACATTTATAGCTTGTTATTTATAAAAGAAGGGAGGAAATCTCAAACAAGACCCTGTTGTAGCACCAACAGCAAAACACCCGATGCGAAAACACAAAGACGAACATACTAAAAGTCGAAAAAGAGACTTACGACATATAAACATCAAGCACAAAAGACTACACTTAAACCAACGAGACTAATGGGTAACAAGTGCCGACTTTGGACGGCCATTTGCCACACAAGTAGCAAATGGTGTTGTTATCCTGGATAACGTGCGCACAACCCTCTCACCTCTACGATTCCCTAGATTGTCTTGAAGAACGTACAATTGTGGTGTAAAACAACCTCCTCACTGTTAGATTACCACACACAACCAGGACCGCAAAACGAAGGGGCCTAAGATCAAAGATGAATATGTAAATGGATATAAAAAGAGGACATATGTAATACAGTCCGTGCTCTGCCATAGCGAGCTCATGAATGTTATCACCTGAGATGTCCGACTGACATTCAGAGAGGCCAGGTGTTCTCTAAAGAGGTTTGGACAGGGCCCGTCATGGAGTCCCGTCATCATAGCCAATTACAGCGCAGTTCTTGAAATGTGCCGGTACAAGACTGTAGATTGGTCAGTTACCAAGTCTAGTTCGGGAGTTCGCTTCTTTTCATATGGTGGAGGTTTTTGTTTTTGTTTGCTTTGGTTCCTGTTTTATCCTGATTTTGTATGCCTTCGGTTTCTGATTTTCTGAATTATCGATTTTGTACTGTAGACAGGGATATGGTCATTATCCATATTTGTCATTCTGTTTGTTGACATTAGGATCATATCCACGGTATAAAAGGCGTTTGATGATTCTGACGCATTTTCGATGGTTATGCTGTCTACCTTTGATCCTTCTAATTTTGTTTATCATATCACCATAAAAGGCAGGTTGTGTAATACCCAAAGCTATGTACTCCGAATTTTTAAAAGAAGTTGACTGTAATTTTTTTTAAAATTTGCAGAAAGTCTTATTTAGTTTATGAAAAATTTGATCAAATTACGTGGTGGCCGTTCGCGAAGCATACGGCCATTACTGTACACTATGGTACCTTAATTTTGTCTCGAGTGAAAATTACGTCATCTTAAAGGGAAGTGACGTATTTTCGTGAGGATTTCAGGTAAGGGTTTCGACTACAGGGAGATAACTCTATTTTCATATCACGTAATATCTGAAATCGACATGGACGGTAAGTGAATAAGCTCAGTTTGTTGCATTATTTCAGAAAAAAATACTCCTCGAATTTTCATTGCTGAATGGGTTTTTTTTTGGGAAAAAGACTGTAGATTGGTCAAGTACCAAGCCTCATATCCACGGTATCAACAGATTCCCACCTTTGTTCTTCTAATTTTGTTAATCATATCACTATAAAAGGCAGGTTGTGTAATACACAAAGCAATGTACTCTGTTGCGAGTATAGATCCGAATTTTAATAGAAGTTGAATGTAATTTTTTTTTAATTTCCAGAAAGTCTTAACTAGTTCATGAAAACGGAAACCTTGACCTAAAAGTTTCTTGGTAATTTGTTAATTTCTACTGTGAAAATCCAAAATATCAGTACATGCTCTAGCGTATTGGATGAGTTGTGATAAGTAAATGCCATATGACGGTAGTCTTTGAACAACAGCGTCAAGCCAGGAGAAATTTACTTTGTTGAATCCAAAATCATCTCTTTTGTCATATACACTTGTATGAATCTTTCCGTTTACAATTTTGATATTTAGGTCAAAATATGGTATTTCTGTATTAGTAACGTTTGCCTTGTTAAGTGTTACTTCTGTTGAGATTATCGTCAGGATCTTCTTTAACTCATTCTTGTGGATAAATCTCATTCTTATATAATTCAAAAGCAGGATTGTCAATATTTAGAATATCATCCAGATACCTAGAAGTATTATTGAAACATTTCAGATTATCACATTTTCTTTGCTTTTGAAAACGTTGGATAATTTTTTTCGTAAGTGTATAAAAATAAATCCGCAACAAGAGGCACACAGTGTGTACCCATATGAATCCCCACAACCTGCTTGTATAGATCCTCTTCAAATTTAACATAAATATTGTCCTAGAGGAAGAACAAGACATTACGTGGGTCACTACATGTCTGTAGTCTGTCGAAGAAAAGAAACCCTTTGATTCAGATGTACAAATGTAAGTTTTCCGCTCTCGACCAAAACACAATTTAACGAGATTAGATAATCGATCATTAATTTAGTCGTGAGGAAGCGTGGTGTACATATTAGAGGAGTCGTATGCAGATATCGTATTGGCTTGAAAATTCCCAGATTTCATTTTGTCAATCACATCCCCTGAATTTAAAAAGAAATAATTTAAGAATTTGAAAATTACTGACGTCAGATTTCTGGACAAAATTGTAATGGAGCAGTTGCTAGAATTAGCAATAAATCGTAATTTGTAAGGAGACTTGTGCAGTTTCGGTATGCAATATAGTGTTGGGAGATCCAATTTAGAGACATTTCACTGTTATGCTTACTCAAAATGTTAGATACACTTTCATTGCTTTTGATATACGTATTAGTAGATGAAAGTTCCGAAACTAAAGTTGATATGTAGTAACGTTATCAAATGCTAATGGTGTTGTTTGCTGCTTTATCAGCTGGTGCAGAGACATATTTTCCATGTAAGTTACTTGGATTTGAAATATCTTTCTGGTTTGAAACTTGGTTTTTTTTTAAAGATGAGGGTTTTATGGAAGTTATCTGTTCGAATATCCGTTATATCTAAAATGATATTTTTCCAGTCATTCAGAGCATTTGGTTTGATTCCTTCTGATTTACACAATGTTTTCGTATAATTATCTATGGCTTCCGTAAGCACCTCACGGCATTTGACAAAACCTATCTTGGATCGAATTGCATACTTAGGTCCTTTTTTTACAGAAGACCACCAAGCTGCCTATCTTGGATAATTGAAAAGTCAACCGTAACAATATGGCCAGCTGATTTGTAAAGCTATTTAGAAGTTGCACATTCCTAAGAAGCAGGACACGATTCAAGAATGTCAGGATCCGATATAACTTTATTATAGTTAAATAAAAAGTTTCAAATGAGTTTATTGTACTTTCAAATAGGTTTATTGTAAAGTCGGCACTGGTTACCTTTTGGTCTCGTCGGTTTATGTGTAGTCTTTTGTGTTTGATGTTTACATGTCGTGTGTTCTCGTCTTTTGTGTTTTTTGAATCGGGTGTTTTGCTGTTTTGCTGTTGATGATGCAACGGGGTTTTGTTGGAGATCTCCTCCCTTCTTTTGTAACAAATAAGTGGTGGTTCTTAATTTTCAAAATATTGAGGAATGGTACTATGTACATGATGATCCCGAAAAAAATATTTGAGATGTTTATAATATGAACATAGACAAGGCCTTTAGGAGACCGCAGTATTACAAGTGCAAGTATTTCAATCTTAAGGAATGCTTACTTTCCGTCGATGCTCAATTTTGTGCTCTATTATAAGTGCTGTTGATATTATCGTCAGGATTTTCTTTAACTCATTTCGTGAAATTGGAAAAAATGACGCATTAGCTCAAATTTTTATTTTAAATCCTCACGAAAATACGTCATTCCCTTCAAGATGACGTAATTTTCACTCGAGTCAAAAGTTAGGTACATAGTGTACAGTAATGACCGTATGTAAATGGGGTAGATAAGGGGGTTTTATCTATTTTTCTTTTTTTTTTGTTAGACGTTTCAATCTATGAGCTCGCTTTGCGAACGGCCACTTCGTAGTTTGATCAAAGGGGATTCCCGTGTAACATATCATTTACGTATCACGTGATATGTAACCGTGATATCGTCTGTCAATGAGTATATCATTGTATCAAATGTTCTTTGGTGAAAGGATATTAAAGAGTAGCTGCAATGAGCATATATTCATCTCTTTTTTTTAAGTATTCTGTTTAAGAAGACTTTGTCGAAAACCCGAAGTCTCTAGGTCACTTCGTTCACGAGTTATTAGAACGTTTTAGGGGCTATTTTTACCTGGTTATCCGCGCCATATTTTCGCCTGACGTCACTAAAGTGGCAGACATTTGGAATGCGGCGAGCATATATTAAGGCAGTTTTAGGCATTGTTTAGTCGAATCGTTTAATATGATCGTGTAAGATCTTGTCCATTATATATTATTTCCATTAAAAGGGGTCGTAGACTAAATCATATTATTGAGTGAGAATTAATGAAGATCTTGTAAAATTTGTACTTAGAGAGCATCTTATAAGGCTCTTTCGCGTTTGAGGTCCCGCAAATCATTTAACTGCCTGAATTTCATCTTTCTCTCTCTCTCTCTCTCTCTCTCTCTCTCTCTCTCTCTCTCTCTCTCTCTCTCTCTCTCTCTCTCTCTCTCTCTCTTTTCATCTATCTAATTATCCGCTATTTTGTAAAATGTTCATATCAAGTTATTCAATATACAAAATTTCAAGTATATTTTCAGCATATTTTTCGCTACGCCATCAACTTTCATTATTTTATCTTAACATTTTTTTCGTGTATGAATTTCTTTTCATTGTTCTCACTGTTATTTACGAGTCAATTTTCTGATGAATATATCAATATCAGGCTATCCATTTTCTTTCTGCAGAAACAAAAAATCTGTATCTATAACATTTTCAAATGTCAAACAACTTGGAAGGATAGGAGGAGATTTACTCCTCCTCCCGCCCTCCTTAAAATTAGTTTTATAAAAAGTAGTTTAAATGTTATTCTATTTTATGCCAGTTTTCTTTTTCGAATCCATGGTTTGATCCCCGTTCTAATTTGGTACGAGTTAGAAAAATCCTCCTATACATTTATATCCCTTCTGAAGTATCTCGACACACGGATCGACCTTTTCACATGCAATGTAGGGTCGCGTTTACAATAGGCAAAATCTATGAATTTTTAAAAAGGGTAACGATACATTCTAAAAAAGGAAAGAAATTGTTATTGAAAAAATAAATAGTCCAATAAAACTGTCATAAACTTTTCCGGACGTTGTGTTTATAGCGCAAACGCAACATTGTTCGTGTGATGACGATTAAATTTTCATTGTATCAAATGTACTTTGGAGAAAGGATATTAAAAAGAAGCTGCAATGAGCATATATTCATCTCTTTTTCTAAAATATTCTGTTTGAGAAGACTTTGTCGAAAATCCGAAGTCTCTAGGTCACTTCGTTCTCGAGTTATACGAACGTTTTATGGACTATTTTTACCTGGATATCCGCGCCATATTTTCGCATGACGTCACTAAAGTGGCAGACATTTGGAATGCGGCGAGCATATATTAAGGCAGTTTTAGGCATTGTTTAGTCGAATCGTTAAATATGATCGTGTAAGATCTTGTCAATTATACATTTTTTCCATTAAAAGGGGGTCGTCGTAGTCTAAATTCCGAGGAACAAGACATATTATTGAGTGAGAAATAATAAAGAGCTTGTAAAATTTGTACTTAGAGAGCATCGTATAAGGCTCTTTCGCGTTTGAGGTCCCGCAAATCTTTTAACTGCCTGACTTCTTTCTTTTTGTTTTTCTCTCTCTTTTTTCATCTATCTAATTATCCGCTTTTTTGTAAAACATTCATTCATTTAATGATCATCTAATATATATCCGTATCTTATAAAATTATTCAATATACATTATGCAGTATATTTTCAGAATATTTTTCGCTTCGCCACCAACTTTCATTATCTATTTTTCAACATTTGTTTTCGTGAATGTATTTCTTTTCTTTGTTCTGTTATTTACGAATCAATTTTCTAATGAATATATCAATGACAAATATGGATAATGACCATATCCCTGTCTACAGTACAAAAGCGATAATTCAGAAAATCAGAAACCGAAGGCATACAAAATCAGGATAAAACAGGAACCAAAGCAAACAGAAACAAAATCCTCCACCATATGAAAAGAAGCGAACTCCCGATATGAGAGTGAGACCAGGTGCTCAGGAAGAGTAAGCATCTCCAGCTTGCATGCAACACCCGTCGCTTCAATTCGGTAGAACTGTCACATCCGGTCACTTCCATTTTGGAAGATATAGAGTACAATCTTTGGTTGGATGGTTCAAATGGTCTATGACAGAATATCATCCACCATTCTGGATAGTGGGACATCAAAGTGTATGACGAGTTCCCCATATCGACCGTAGAACTTCCTCAGTGACGATGTTAGTCGGTCACAAACATATCCCTGACTGAGAAGCTTATCTGAAAGACGCCTAGCTCTCAGAACAAAATCCGTATATTTGGCACTTGCTCTGGCATAGCGTATCAACTGAGATATGAAAACTCCATAAGCAGGCGATGAAGGGATGTTGCTACTCAGAAAAGGAAAGTTCGGAATGCTGAAATTGAAGTCGTCACGTTTGTCATAGAGTGAGGTGTTCATGTGACCATCAGTGTCGTAGGACAACATTATGTCCAAATAGGATGCTGAATTATTTGTCTCTGTAGTTTCTTTGACTTCAAGCTCCGAAGGATAGATACTGCTCAGGTAATCCGCGAATTTTGGATTATTGATGGACAACACATCGTCTATGTATCTGTAAGTGAAGTTGAAGTCAGAAGCTAAGTATCTTTTCCCTTCAGAGACCAAAGATTGAATGAATTCAGCTTCGTACGAGTAAAGAAAAATGTCGGCAAGGAGTGGGGCACAATTGGTCCCCATTGGAATTCCGACAATTTGCTGGAAGACCTTTCCTCCAAACACCACAAAAATGTTGTCGATCAAAAAGTTTAACATCTGAATAATGTCTGTTTCAGTGTACTTATTTTCAGAATCGGACTTTTCTTTTACAAAGTAGGTTTTGTCATAGTTAACAACAATAAATTTGTATTTGCGATTACCGTTCTTACTTGTAAACGCATTACTTATAATTTTTGCGAGTCTTTCTTTCAATTTAGAATGAGGAATTGTAGTGTAAAGTGTCGAAAAATCAAAGGCTTTGATCGAATGGACTCTACTAAAACGAGTGGATTTCAGATGTTCTAAAAGTTCCTTCGAATTCTTTAAAATCCACATCTGGTTGATACCACTGCGAGAATATACTGTCGAACAATATTTTTGTAGCCCAGATTTGATTTCAGATAAAACTTTGGTGAGTAAGATCGATACAGATTTGGTAGAACATTTTGAGGAACCAGCGATGAAACGTTGTTTGTACGGATTCTTATGCATTTTAGGTATGCAGTATAAGTATGGTAAGTCTAAATCTAAATTGGTAGTGTCGAAGCCAAAGGAAGCAAGAGCTGATTTGTGGTTATCTATTATTTCAGAGGCAGAAAGGTTTGTTGGGGTGTAAGTGGGATTTCCAGGTGTCGAATTTAAACCCAACTCTTTAACTAGACTGTCGAAATAGTACTTTTTGCAAGTAAATGTGTAATTATTTGAGGCTTTGTCCGCTGGTGTGATGACATAATGTTCTTGGAGGTAGGTAATTTCTGTGATAACATCAGGGTCTTTAAATATAGACACGAATCTGGTGTTCACAGTTAATTTTAATCGGTTAATTCTAGATAAAAGTAACCCTCTGATTGATTTTATCCATTCGGAAAGGGTGTCGAGCTGTACATCCTCTTTCTTTGCCCAACGTCTTGCAAGAGTCCATGATAATTTTCACATTTTGGTTCCATGTAAAGGACATACTTTCTCTGTATTTGGGACCCTTTTTTAACAATTCTCTCAACTTGTCGTTCTTGACTATACTAAGGTCACCAGTAATAACGTGTCCACAAGGAGAGTAGTTGAAATCCGATGAAGAACATTCGCAGGGAAATGGATGTAGTGAGGGATTACTTAAATCAATACACTGCAGGAATCGTTTGTAATTGTAAATTTTAGATGCAACTGTTGGTGTGTAGCTATAGGAAATACAAGGAGTTTATTTTCTTTTGAAATATGGTGGGATTTTTTCTGTGACAGTTTTGTGATTCAAAATTTGACCAAGATTCAAGTTATCAATACCTTTGTTTGCAAATCTTACTTTAATGAAAGGGCGGTTTGTTTTCTCCTCTGATTTATCTGATCTAACTGCTTGAAATAACCGAAAAGTAGAAATGTCCAAGATTACTCCTTATTATCAGGCTATCCATTTTTTTCTGCAGAAACAAAAAATCTGTATCTATAACATTTTTAAACGTCAAACAACTTGGAAGGATAGGAGGAGATAAATTAGTTTTATAAAAAGTAGTTTAAATGTAATTCTATTTTATGCCAGTTTTCTTTTTCGAATTCATGGTTTTATCCCCTTTCTAATTTGGTACGAGTTGGAATCCTCCTATACATTTATATCCCTTCTGAAGTGTCTCGATGCACGGATCGACCTTTTCACATGCAATGTAGGGTCGCGTTTACAATAGGCAAAATCTAAGAATTTTAAAAATGGTAACGATACATTAAAAAAAACGAAAGAAATTGTTATTGAAAAAATAGATAGTCCTATTAAACTGTCATAAACTTTTCCGGACGTTGCGTGTTTCGTATTTATAGCGGAAACGTAACATTGTTCTTATTAGAGATATTTCGTTTAAGAACGTTCGTAACGAAACGAACCTAATGGTACGTATCGATACCTAACGAGAAAGAAGATGGGGAGATGTCATTATTTTTGATCGACATAAGATTGTATTAAATTGAAAGAAAACTGCTTTTAAACCCTACACAATACAGTGTTAATCAACTTATTCGTGTGACATTGAGTCAATATGCAACGCATTTCTATTTGGAAAGTACGGCAATGCAGATTACTCATTTGAATAATTATCAATGCAGAGGCGAGTCAGTATGAACTGAAAATCATTAACAAAGAGTTATTTAAGTTTATTAAACGGGCGCGTAGCCCATATGAGTACAATTCAAGAGGAAGCTTTTTAATACAGGAATTTGGTAGCCGATATGAGGCGTCGAGGCCCTGATGAGAATTCAGAGAAATTCAATGTTGCCCCCGTAAGTTTATAATGAATTTTACACATTTTCAGGGTCGTTTTTTATATTAGAAATGACCCTTTGTACGCCATTTTATTTTGGTCTGATTTTGTTTTTAATTTTTAAAGGGGGAGGGGAGTTGCATAACTACGTGGAAACACATGAATTCTTGCGTAGGATTTGCTACGCGCCTGAAAATATATACAACATCAAAATATTCGACTCCAATTACACAGTGGACAAGGTTAAATGGTTACTTCATGTGTGAGAGTACATGTACGTAAAGTATCTAGTTGCTTTCAAGAGCGAAATTCAGTTTTATGAGAAAATTATTGCTTCAAATTAATTAGACATGACAGAAGTCGACTCAAAAAGCTAGTATCTTTTGACTGTATGCATTCATTCCTATGTGTAAAGGTGGTGGTATACGTAATTAAACCAGCTTCTTGAATTTCTAATTTATATATAATGAATAAAATTACTGAGTTTACTCCCTTTACTTCCTTTAAAAAACGTTGCATAGCCCCGCTCCTCGCCCCCTCCCCTTGCCCCTTCTGCCATCATATCTTCATGTACCGTATAAGTGGATGTGATTTATAGAGAAATAAATAAATAAGCCATGCCCTTTATGAGAACTGCCAAAGGTATATTATACATCCATATAACACCTTTACCATGAAAATAGCTGATTAGTGTTTAATTAAGCTTTTGTTTCACTTGCTTTACCATGGGTAAAGGAAAACTTCACGCATCACAATAGAAATGTATAACATTTTGTCATATTATATGTCAGGAAATAAATTTTTATTCATTAAATTTGCATTTCATAGGGCTTCGAAAGAAGAGACACTGGACGGAAGTTTCCTCTACTGTTCTCTATAAGTAATAAGGGAAAGAAGAGAGGGTAGATTACATTGAGGGTCGTTTGCGTCAAGCTCCTGTATTACATACATTTCCAGTATGTAAGAAAAAACAATTAAAATTTCCTTTGATGCCTCAGCTCCATCCAATGAGTTCTCCCTATTCTAAATTTAGATACGTACAGTAACGTTCGTTTAAGTAAAAAGTTAAGGTTTGCGTTCTTAAACGAAAGATCTCTATTATGACGAGTAAATTATACGGCACCGACTAATCTGAGGGTATACTGGTGACAGAATACTTGTGACATGATTGTATACACTTCTCCTACATAAGCTCGGAAGATTTTTTCTTTTTCTTTTTTTGGCCATTGTTATTTAGCCTTCATTGCTAAAATATTGCACATTCGAAACAAATTTGTATCATTGGCTGATTTTGAAGGGGCATGAGGAGCGCAACACCCCTCCCCATTCTAATCACTTAGAAATGTATATTGATTACTACACATGTAGTAGTTTTGAGTGGTATTTCAGAAAATTTTCGCTGAATCGCTTCTTGAATTTCAAATAATATTAATTTGCATATACTTCAAAGATATGCAAGTTATCAGATGTACATTTTATGCCAAGTATCCAGAATTATGAAGTATACAACCTCAACTTTGCTTTTTCACGTTTTTTTTTATATATGTACTAAATCAGAAATGGGGATGGGAGTCTAGTTTGTAACACCTCCCCTAAAAAATCTTAAAATCTTCGCCGCCATATTATATCAGTCGGGAGGGGGAGTTTGCAGTTTTCTGCGTTCGCTGTAATGTAATGCTGCTTACAGCTTAATATGGTACAATATTACTAATCAGTCAGAAGGTCGCTGGGTTGTACAAACAAAGTCTTCCTTTGCCTTAATACGATTATTATCTTATCCGTTTCTATAAGTGTGACAAAGTTTCGCGAGTTTTTAAGAGATGAATAAAAATAAATATCGTATACTTTCAACTTTCTCTTTTTACTAATTGTGTAAATGGCGCGTGCCCGATTGCAGGAAAAAAACCTGAAAAGATGGAAGTACCATAAAGATTGCATTGCGAACGGGCAGGGGAACAGTCAGATTGCGATATTGTTAAAACAGAAATGCAAAAATATCGCAAAGGGTCCGCTCACCAGTTTCTCTTACCCGGTCACGCGGCATAGAAATATTGTGCAATCATACATAATTTGACGTCATCTCATTTTATTTCTATATATTTCACATTATTATACTATATATCAATCTGTTCGTCATATCTACAGCTTTTATATAATACTAGTCTCATGGTCATGTTAAGATTGCTATACATATTAAATATCATACATGTTTCCTGAAAAATGTTCAGGAAATTGGCCTAAAGTTCATGGTTTTTGCCATTTTTTTTTGTGTCTTGTTTCTGGTCTCCTAGAATAATTTCAGAAATAATGCTTATATTTCCTTAAAGCTTTTATCTTATACTCCATTCTAGCCAAATTAAAAAAAAATCCAACACATGTAACTCAAAAAATGTGTAAAAACCCAAAAACGTCATATTTTCCCTTATGAAGTATTGTCAAACAGGGAAAATCTGGTACGCCTTTTAAGATATCTAGTATATTTAGACTAAATAAGTCATGTGACCTAAAATTTGTATTGCTCTTACACAAAGCATAATGGTCTTTTCAACCCACCTCTCAAAACCACTCAATACCGGTGAGCGGACCCAAAGGTACGACTCGGGAAGATTCCCGCAAGTGAGTACAATGTCGAAAACAATTATCGTCGCCGGAATATTTCGTCCATGCAAGCCTGTAGTAGATATCAATGTCTGATCATCATTAGTCGATATCAAGATATCGACTAATTCTAGATTTGTACAGGTTTGTCAACTTTCGATTTGATTCACCAGATTCAACATCACCTCTCCGTCGCAACAGAGAAGAGTTCTGGATAAAAAATCTTAACACTGCAGCGCCCTATGGGTGCAACGATAACATCAGCACTATAGGAAACTTAACAAGTCCCGGTTGTCAATCGGTAAATGTGACTAGCTTATTCAACAGATCACAAAGAAGACCTCGAAGTCATGGCATGAAAATATAATAGGCCTGAGATACATAGTTTCTCCTTCGATGACTTGGTTCCATTTTTGCATGAGCCTCTAGGCCTGCATTATATTCGTACCAAATTATACTCTGTTCCTTTACGGAAGTTACACGAAATCTACGATTATACGAAGGACCTCGCATATACCGATACACGTTCCCCAGAATACAGACTACAAGGAGTCATCTTGGACATTTCTACTTTTCGTTTATTTCAAGCAGTTAGATCAGATAAATCAGAGGAGAAAACAAACCGCCCTTTCATTAAAGTAAGATTTGCAAACAAAGGTATTGATAACTTGAATCTTGGTCAAATTTAGAATCACAAAACTGTCACAGAAAAAATCCCACCATATTTCAAAAGAAAAGAAACTCCTTGTATTTCCTATAGCTACACACCAACAGTTGCATCTAAAATTTACAATTACAAACGATTCCTGCAGTGTATTGATTTAAATAATCCCTCACTACATCCATTTCCCTGCGAATGTTCTTCATCGGATTTCAACTACTCTCCTTGTGGACACGTTATTACTGGTGACCTTAGTATAGTCAAGAACGACAAGTTGAGAGAATTGTTAAAAAAGGGTCCCAAATACAGAGAAAGTATGTCCTTTACATGGAACCAAAATGTCAAAATTATCATGGACTCTTGTGAGGAATATGCAAGACGTTGGGCAAAGAAAGAGGATGTACAGCTCGACACCCTTTCCGAATGGATAAAATCAATCAGAGGGTTACTTTTATCTAGAATTAACCGATTAAAATCAACTGTGAACACCAGATTCGTGTCTATATTTAAAGACCCTGATGTTATCACAGAACTTACCTACCTCCAAGAACATTATGTCATCACACCAGCGGACAAAGCCTCAAATAATTACACATTTACTTGCAAAAAGTACTATTTCGACAGTCTAGTTAAAGAGTTGGGTTTAAATTCGACACCTGGAAATCCCACTTACACCCCAACAAACCTTTCTGCCTCTGAAATAATAGATAACCACAAATCAGCTCTTGCTTCCTTTGGCTTCGACACTACCAATTTAGATTTAGATTTACCATACCTATACTGCATACCTAAAATGCATGAGAATCCGTACAAACAACGTTTCATCGCTGGTTCCTCAAAATGTTCTACCAAATCTGTATCGATCTTACTCACCAAAGTTTTATCTGAAATCAAATCTGGGCTACAAAAATATTGTTCGACAGTATATTCTCGCAGTGGTATCAACCAGATGTGGATTTTGAAGAATTCGAAGGAACTTTTAGAACATCTGAAATCCACTCATTTTAGTAGAGTCCATTCGATCAAAGCCTTTGATTTTTCGACACTTTACACTACAATTCCACATTCTAAATTGAAAGAAAGACTCGCAAAAATTATAAGTAATGCGTTTACAGGTAAGAACGGTAATTGCAAATACAAATTTATTGTTGTAAACTATGACAAAACCTACTTTGTAAAAGAAAAGTCAGATTCTGAAAATAAGTACACTGAAACAGACATTATTCAGATGTTAAACTTTCTGATCGACAACATTTTTGTGGTGTTTGGAGGAAAGGTCTTCCAGCAAATTGTCGGAATTCCAATGGGTACCAATTGTGCCCCACTCCTTGCCATTTTCCTTTACTCGTACGAAGCTGAATTCATTCAATCGTTGGTCTCTGAAGGGAAAAGATACTTAGCTTCTGATTTCAACTTCACTTACAGATACATAGACGATGTGTTGTCCATCAATAATCCAAAATTCGAGGATTACCTGAGCAGTATCTATCCTTCGGAGCTTGAAGTCAAAGAAACTACAGAGACAAATAATTCAGCATCCTATTTGGACATAATGTTGTCCTACGACACTGATGGTCACATGAACACCTCACTCTATGACAAACGTGACGACTTCAATTTCAGCATTACGAACTTTCCTTTTCTGAGTAGCAACATCCCTTCATCGCCTGCTTATGTCTCATATCTCAGTTGATACGCTATGCCAGAGCAAGTACCAAATATACGGATTTTGTTCTGAGAGCTAGGCGTCTTTCAGATAAGCTTCTCAGTCAGGGATATGTTTGTGACCGACTAACATCGTCACTGAGGAAGTTCTACGGTCGATATGGGGAACTCTTCATACACTATGATGTCCCACTATCCAGAATGGTGGATGATATTCTGTCATAGACCATTTTAACCATCCAACCAAAGATTGTACTCTATATCTTCCAAAATGGAAGTAACCGGATGTGACAGTTCTACCGAATTGAAGCGACGGGTGTTGCATGCAAGCAGGAGATGCTTACTCTTCCTGGGCACCTGGTCTCACTCTCATATCGGGAGTTCGCTTCTTTTCATATGGAGGAGGTTTTTGTTTTTGTTTGCTTTGGTTCCTGTTTTATCCTGATTTTGTATGCCTTCGGTTTCTGATTTTCTGAATTATCGATTTTGTACTGTAGACAGGGATATGGTCATTATCCATATTTGTCATTGCAATAGGGGCAATTGTCCGATAGAAACAAACATTCTTGTGACTAGTGAAAAACACGTGACCAGAGCTATCCACTTCACAAAAGTAGGACATGTTGTCATGACAACGGTTTGGCATCGCAATTCTGAATTGAAATATTGCACATTAACGTAATATTTACAATGATATTTTTTCTTGAACAATTTTTACTTTTAGACCAATTAGTGTGTGATACAGTAAACCATATGCATTCAAAATTTCTAATGACATTTCTGGATCCTTGGATCCATTGCATCAAAGAAACGTTTGGATACTGAGAATGCGAGGCTGCCAGTGGGCTAATTTAAAAGTTTCTCACCGTCCAGCCGACTAAGCTGTATCGTTGAGAATGCTCCATTTTGTTTGTATATTTTCTTTCCAAAGACAAATTGATAGATGCAACAAAGAAATTAATGAGCGATATAAAAATCGGTAAGACTGCGCGTAGTCACATAATTTAATGGGATTTTTTAGAAGTTTCCCCTTATTTCCCCCAAATTCTTTAATCGGAACTCTCCGCTTTTCCCGCGAATATATACTGAAATGCTTTTTATTGGTAAAGTTAATTTGCGTTATAATGGAATTTTCCTACCGCACAGGTCAAGCAATTTATGAATGACTGTGACTCGAGTTGTCTAGTGCAAATGCACTATTTTCTAACTTTTCAGAATTATCAACACATAAGTTTCTATTGTGTAACCTTTTTTTTTTGTTGTTGTGAATTTCATGCATAGCCTTAATAATACTAATACTTACTCTTTACTCTTTATTCTAAGAGTCAAAATTTTAAACCTAGTTTGAACCAAAAAAATTTTTTCGAATTTAAATTAATGTTGATATCAGCCAAGCTTTTTTGGAAAGCTAATACTTGTAATGATTTTCATGTTATCAATAGATACTTTCTTTCGTTTTTCTCAATCATGATTTTGGAATTAAGCTTGCGGCAATAAAAGTCAGTCTAATTTTGAAGCCTGCCGCAGATATATATTACTTAAAAAGTTTTGAATACGGTTGACCAATGACAATTTTGAACGTCAACATATTGATTTAGTCGGCATTGGAGTACAACTTCATTTCATTCATAATCAACATTTGAAAAGAAAAGAGAGAACTATTCATTGTTCATTATGAATAAACAGGAATAAACGAAAAGAGTATGTTGAATCATTTTAATAGTATGTGGACCAGCAGCGAATAGACAGCCTCAAATAACTATTATGTATAGCATTAAAAAAAGAAAGAATTGCCCGATTGAAAATAAATAAATCTCTGACACTAGATATATCTGCAATCTTATCATTTTTTTTTATCGTTTCCGCTATCAGTCTATGCCTTTACATTACGTTCGCTAAGTATGAACCCTGCCACTCTAGTGAGTGATGAAATGAATAACCCCACCTACGCCTACAATAGTTGTTGTAATAGGAATTTGGATGAAATTGAGGTTATTCCGTTACGGAAATCCCATATGGAAGTAAAATATAAATACTTTTCAAAATGTACTTAATTTGTCGCTGCTTTTGATAAAATAGGTAAACTCTTTCGCAATGATGAATAGAAATTTATTTATAAAAATTACACCTTTAAAGTGCAAAATTATATGAAAAGTATACATGATGGAGACAGGTATGTATCATTCATAAACACCTACATGTAATCAGATGTGATCAATGATGACTTTTCTGACCAGGAAAATGATAACTGTGTTTATTTTCCCAATTCTTTACATTTGCATAATCCATGTTGAAGGTAAGTGTATATATTCATATAAGAATTGACTGTTCAATTTTGACAGTTTATTGGAGTATGAAGTTTGGTTTGTCGCATCACAAATTGTGTAAAACCGCGTAGCGTAGCGAAGCGGTTTTACGCAAAATTTGTGATGCGTCAAACCAAACTTCATACTCCAATAAACTGTCAAAATTGAACAGTCAATTCTTATAATTTGCAAACCCAAATTTATCCCAAATGTCTCAAATATACCCAAGAAATTAGTAATTTAATACATTGCGTATGAAAATATCATCTCTGTATGGCCCGTAGGCGAACTAGTTCCCAGACGAAATAGATATAATGTATACGTTGCTAGTTAAAGGCAGCAAATGTGTCAAAAATATTCGTTCCCCATCTGGAGCCCCATTTTACCAATCCATTACATCATCCGATGATATGACGTAACATTTTGATGACGCGTTCTGCAGTTCAAGTTCAAGGTCGCCGACATGGCAGTTATGTGTTTGGATTGTACACGCAGGAGCTGGGAGTTTATACAGACAGATTCTCTGTACTTATAGATCTAATACTTGCAGAAAACGGCATGATTATGATCTATTGGTATCAGAATACCTTCCTAGGATTTAGTTATTTCATAAGTGACAAGTTAATTGTGAAAATTCATGACGATACTGTTTCCTGATCGAGGCCGAGTTAGGTCGCCGTCTTTTGATCTCTTAATTTTCTATTCGCTGTCAATATTTTCTCCTAAATTCTCCATCTCGCCGAAAATATATCATTAGAAAAGTTTCTAGTTTCAATACTTCATAGGTTCAGAACGATTGTACCTCACAGAAATCATTTGAAACGGTGATCTTTGGTCCTTTTGAAGTTCTCAATCAAAACTTTTGCACGTTGTCGTTGACAGTCGTCAGTCATTGGAAAATTACAAACGCAGGTACTTGCTACTGTTACGAATGTAATTTTGAAGAAAATATCTGAAGTTTCTGTTTTTCTCGTCATTTACTGATTTGTCTGTCTTTCATGAAATTTTAAGGACAGGAAATGGTCTAAGAAACTTCAAAAACAGGAGCATAGCAACCGAACAACGCTGTAAAAACCACGTATACCGGTACATCATCGAAATTGTCATAAAATTTCATTAATTCTGATATCGTACTTATATCTAAGGGCTACTATTAATAATACTATTTTTCTTTGCAAAATTATCATTCGAAAGCCGATCTTAGCAACATACTAAATGATTTTGATGGAAGTAGTTCCGGCTCTTCCGGTATTTTATCGTGTTCATTGGGGTATGAAGTGTATTTCGCCATTTTTCTGACGATCATATTATCCAATCAAAATGCATAGATTGGTGTAAACAAATTTATTTGGAAATTATATAAAGATGAAACGTAAAGGACAAGGTACAGTAAGGACCTTATTTGGCCCCTCATAGAAATGAATGAATTTGATCTAAAACAAAGGAGTATGAAGTCTACTTACCGAAAAACCTATATATCATACCATGCTTTATCGTTTCTATATATTTTAAGGTCACTCTTTAAGGTCAAGGTTATGGCTTAATTAATCAAAGAAAAATAACGTAACCATTATAGTATTGGATGTATTACTTGGTTGGCTGAAACCCTCCCACCTTCATCCTCCGAAATTGGCCTAACCTTGCAGCATTTTTGTGTTCTTTCAATTGAAAAAATGTTTCATGAAAATTTCTATTAAAAAAGTGATGTTTTTGGAGGAAAAACATGTTTTTTAGTGCAAAATCACTGAAAATCGGAAAATAATTATAATTTGTAAATGGACGATGATTTAAGATAGGAAAATGTAATTATAAAGTATTTTTCGTGTTCTTTCAGATGGAATAAGATTTAAATTTCATTTTTTATTTTTACGACGTGTTTTTGGGGTAAAAAATCATCTTTGTTTTGCAAAATTTCAAAGAAATTTGAGGAAATTATAATATTCTCCTGTTCCTTACTTCTAAAATATTGCCTATAATCGTTTATTGAAGAGTTAAACTAATACTTGAAAGTGTTGCTCATGAATCAGATATTCAAAGTAAGCACGTTATTTTTCCTACTTCGTTTTGAAGCAAAATCTTATGTTTTGTTTTAAAATCACAGATTTCTGGTGAAATTTAAGGAATACAAGGTCTTACCTATAATAATAAATTCAAAGCTGTCGTTCACTAAAAAATCATTTATGTTATCAAATGCAAGTAATATGAAACGTTTTAGTTAATTGAAGTCTAAATTTTGGGTAAAATATATACTTTTTGTGTAAAAAACACTTCTTTTGAGAAAATGAGTACAAGTTCTTTTCCTTTGACAAAATGGACACATTCTAGCTCTGGTAGGATCATGTTTCTGATCATGAATGGAAAGGAATATCATTTGATAAACAAAGTTCAAATTATATCCTATACATATTCGTACCAGTTACCAGTATCTGCGTGAAAAGTGACCAAGATATAGGCTACTAAGGCTTATTATTAAACAATACCAATACATATGTAGTTCTTTTTCACTTTAAAAAGTGATTGTCATTTGAAAAACACAAATATACGATGACTGATTGATATGTTGTGAGTCTCGGTTTTCTGGGATGAAAGGTAAATTTTGATTTGTATATGACCAGGCTTTTATATTTGAAATGTCAAAGGAAATAATGCAAGCAGAGAGTGAAGGAAGAAATACAAGTCCAATGTTAACGTTTTACCGATGAAATTACCTCGTATTTTGCGAAACAATAATAAAAAGAAATATTCTGCGAAGTAAACATCTCTCGATGGAGACGAGTCCAAGTGACTAGGAAGAGTAAGCATTCTCCTGCTTGCAAACAACAAGCAACTCTCTGTATAAGGACAACAGCTAATCAATTCTGTTATGGGTCAGAATACCCCAAAACGCAAGAAAAAATCAGACAAAGACAGAATATATTTACAAGTTTAATTATGTACAAAATATATATATATATATCGAAAATGATTACAACTTAACAATACAATGTCCGGGATCAAAGTGTCCGTTACGATCCACAAAGTCTATTGAATATATGGATTCCGCTAATCACAAACGTTCTCGAAAGCTCGGTGCCCAAACGTTGCTAAATTGGCTTCTTTATTTTTCATATAATCATAAATAATGACATCAATTTCTTCGGAACGACGTAACTTACATCTAACGCGATTTAAACGAATACAAAAGTAAAAGTATCACATTGAAGACATGCATACTGTAGTTCCAGGAGGAACATTTTCAGCCTGTGATTTCGAGCAAAGGCAAAACAAACACGGACTGTACATAATAAATTGTACCCATCTTGTATTCATGGAGATTTTGAAAATATGATTTAATTCCTTAAATTAATATTTCACTCTTTTTCTCAATATAGAAATATCTCTTATCATTTCTAATACTTAGTAATTCATGGTACTTGTCCTGACATTATGCGACGTCATATGTGAAAATGACGTCAAATGACGTCGCAAACAATATGACAAATATGGATAATGACTATATCCATGTATACAGCACAAAATCGATAATTCAAAAAATCAGAAACCGAAGGCATACAAAATCAGGACTTATCTGTTCTTAAATGATGCTATTCAATTTGAAGACGTTTACATTTATACCACTTGGTGAGTGTCACTGCTGGTGGACCAGGAGTCCCCGAGGGCACATGTAGCCAAGTTCGATCAATTTCGGTTGATCGTTTCTTCAACGAATTCTAAAATTTCTATTATCAAAATTTCCTGAAATTTCTAAAACGTGGGTTCTGTAGCATCATATCCCACCCATCCTGCTACGTCTTTCGGTACGCTTTTTCGACATAGTAACTTTCATACTTTTTTGGCATATTACATTGTTTAGATTTTAGGATCACTGACGAGGATTGAGTACCCAAAACGTGCATGTCTGGTCCATGTTGCCAATTTATCTGTTCTTAAATGATGCTATTCAATTTGAAGACGTTTACACTAAACAGGAACCAAAGCAAACAAACAAAAACCTCCACCATATGAAAAGAAGCGAACTCCCGATTTGGAAGTGAGACTAGGTGTCCAGGAAGAGTAAGCATCTCCTGCTTGCATGCAACACCCGCCGCTTCAATTCGGTAGAACTGTCACATCCAGTAACTTCCATTTCGGAAGACATAGAGTACAATCTTGGGTTTGATGGTTCAAATGGTCTATGACAGAATATCACCCACCATTCTGGTGAGTGGGACATCATAGTGTATGACGAGTTCCCCATATCGACCGTAGAACTTCCATACCCTCCATATTCCATACCTTCCATATACCATACCCTCAATTCACATTAAAATATTTGCTTCCACAAGACCGTAAATAACAAAGTTGGCCAGTTCTGAAATGCTGAAATATGGTATTATAAAATATAAAAGATGAACGTTGTGGAAAATTAGGCCGATTTTGCCGTTCTTGGCTCTGGTCCTTAGATCGTCCTAAGATCGCAAAATGTACATATTAATGGGTTGAAGGACGAATACAGGTTTTAGAAAGAGTAAATATAATCTCTTGTCATCATGATATAAAATGAATTGAAAAAGAATGAAGAGGTCACCAAATGTAATTTTATTCTTTTTATTGTATTGTTATGCTTTGGTGAGAAATAGCTGTTATGTTGTTGTAATATAGGTTATATCGCAGTTATTCTGTTTGTCTTGTACAATACAAAATGTATTTTTGTTCTTTACATTGTAGTGTTATGCTTTAGTGAGAAAAATCTGTTATGCTGTTGTAATGACAAATATGGATAATGACCATATCCCCGTACACAGCACAAAATCGATAATTCAGAAAATCAGAAACCGAAGGCATACAAAATCAGGATAAAACAGGAACCAAAGCAAACAAACAAAAACCTCCATCATATGAAAAGAAGCGAACTCCCGATATGGGAGTGAGACCAGGTGCCCAGGAAGAGTAAGCATCTCCTGCTTGCATGCAACACCCGCCGCTTCAATTCGGTAGAAATGTCACATCCGGTTACTTCCATTTCGGAAGACATAGAGTACAATCTTTGGTTGGATGGTTAAAATGGTCTATGACAGAATATCATCCACCATTCTGGAGAGTGGGACATCATAGTGTATGACGAGTTCCCCATATCGACCGTAGAACTTCCTCAGTGACGATGTTAGTCGGTCACAAACATATCCCTGACTGAGAAGCTTATCTGAAAGACGCCTAGGTCTCAGAACAAAATCCGTATATTTGGTACTTGCTCTATCATAGCGTATCAACTGAGATATGAACACACCATAAGCTGGCGATGAAGGGATGTTGCTACTCAGAAAGGGAAAGTTTGTAATGGTGAAATTGAAGTCGTCACGTTTGTCATAGAGTGAGGTGTAAGATAGGTCATATCATAGTTATTCTGTTTGTCTTGTACAACACAAAATGTTATTTTACGTCACGTTTGTCATAGAGTGAGGTGTAACATAGGTCATATCATAATTATTCTGTTTGTCTTGTACAGTACAAAATGTTATTTTATTCTTTATATTGTATTGTTATTCTTTAGTGAGAAAAATCTGTTATGCTGTTGTAAGATAGGTTATATCGCATTTATTCTATTTGTTTTGTACAAAACAAATTGTAATTTTATAATTATTTATATTGTGTTGTTTATGTTTTAGTGAGGAAATTGATCATGCTGTTGTAAGATTTATTCTGTTTGTCTTGTATAAAACAAAATGTAATTTTATTCTTTATATTAAATTGTTTATGCTTTAGTGAGAAAGTTGATCATGTTGTTGTAAGAAAGGTTATATCGCATTTATTCTGTTTGTCTTGAACAAAACAAAATATTTACATTACTAGTAGATTCCCCATGTTAAACGCCAATTAGGTAAATAGAATTACATTTCAATAACTTGGGTTGCTATTGTGACGTCACGTTCAAGATTTGCATGTAGGGAGAATTTACCAACGTTCAAGCACATTTGACGCTAGAACAGGCAAAATGTGCGAAGTGCATGCAAATAAAAATGACCGATATTTAAAGTAAATGTAAAAATAAGTAATGACTGTCTTACTTTTGATGTTCATGGGTTTCACGCGATTCACGGAATTTGCATGTGACCAACCAGAATTGTACACCCATGAACAAAAAAAGTAAGACAGTCATTTCTTAAATGTAAATTTCTTTTATATTGTGATGTTTATGCTTTAGTGGGAAAATTGATCATGATCTTGTAAGATAGGTTATGTCCCATTTATTCTGTTGAAACATTGAAAAATGTTACTATTTCATAAACTAAAAATGGAAAATGAATAACAATGAACACTCCATATCCACAAAGTTTTGGCCACTCGGCCTTTATCAAGTGGAAAAACACGAATATAAAGTATTCTACGTTATATCCATAACTGCTGGTAAAAAAACTCCAGCGTAAAATGTACCAGGTATGATGTTACATATTACAATCAACAATGCTTAAACCGCCAAAACGACGTTACATAAAACCGCTAAAACTACGCACCGTTATCGAACGTAAACAAATGAGTTAACCAAGATCCTGACGATAATCTCAACAGCACTCACAATAGAGCACCAAATGGAGCATCGAGGGACCCTAGTAAGCTAGAGGTGGGACCAGGTACCTCGAATGTAAACAACGCAACGTAAACAAGTTATGTAAGAGTTTTCATCACAATCAAATGTGTACGCAGGTTTCATCCTTGAATTTGTTATGTGCACATCTACGCTATGACGTCATAAACTGTAATTCATCGTAACGTCACATAACGTTGCGCTACATTCATCGATAAGGCGCAAATAATGGTGTAAAATTTCGTTTTTGAAAATACCTACATAATATTATCTATTAATATTTAAAATATATGTGGTTTACACATTGTTGATTGTTATATGTGACGTCATACCTTGTTCATTTCACGCTCGGCTTTCTTTACCAGCGGTGCAGAATCGGTCTGACAGTTTCTTGAAAATTTCAACAATTCTGAACATACAAAGAAAAAAGAGAAGGAAAAGATACATGTACATATAGCTTCAATATTTTGCCCGTCACACACGTTGTTTCGAAATACCAAAAAACCCAAAACAACAACAACGAAAGACAACGGAAAAGAAACAAAGAGTTGGTCGGGCGAAATAATGTACAAATAGTCCGATAAACTACGTTATTCCTGCTTTATGATTACTTTGCATTCTGACTTTAATTAATGACGTCATTATTAGTCGTAACTTTTTTTATTATCCATATTTGTCATTGTTTTTTCATTATCCATATTTGTCATTGTTACAGATGTTTTGTTTTTCATTTTTGTTTTTCATTATCCATATTTGTCATTGTTACAGATGGCGGTCAGATGAAACGGTTTCAAGTCACATGAAATCAGGTTAGTAAACCATGATTTATTTAAAGATAACTACCATATTCCTGATACACGATAACGTTGCATTCTGACGTTGTTTAATAACGTCATGACGTATAAGTCGTAACTTGTTACAGATGGCAGATGAAACGTCATTATTAGTCGTAACTTTTTTATTATCCATATTTGTCATTGTTTTTTTCATTATCCATATTTGTCATTGTAACAGATGTTTTGTTTTTCAGATTTGTTTTTCATTATCCATATTTGTCTTTGTTACAGATGGCGTTCAGATAAAACGGTTTCAAGTCACATGAAATCAGGTTAGTAAAGCATGATTTAATTAATGATAACTACCATATTCCTGATACACGATTACGTTGCATCTCATGTGTATAATGACGTCATGACATATAAGTCGTAACTTGTTACATCCGAAACGGCAGATGAAACGGTTTCAAATTACATGTAATCAAGTAATTAAAGCATGATTTAATGGATTCAGTTAGATTAAATTCGTATATACCGCTAAAAACAGGTTGCCCTGGACCGGATGTGATTCCGAAGTATATGGGTTGAGTAGTAAACCCCGATGCTCTAGAGAAATCTATCTATTCACGCGTGTTATCTTCAAGAGGACTACGTCCTCTATTACATACTGAATGTCTTTTTTATTACCAGATCATATTGGTAAAACTATTTGTATACATGGTGATGTTAAATTCTTTAATATTGTCTGGTGTTTGAATTTCTTTAAAACTAAACGTGTTTAATTTACTGTTAAAACAAAAACCAATTACAAACACATATCAAGGATAAATGTTATATTTCACCAATTTCACTGTATTGTTATTTTAGATTAATTCAAACTTATTCCAATTAGACAAGAAAACATTATTCAGTGTGGAGTTGGTAATACAATTCCCCGCGACCCGATGTTTGAAGTGTTTTATTTCCAAATCGTTCTCTAACTTGGTGTTGTTGGAGATCCCCTCCTTTCCAAAACAAAACTCTGTCAAGAATTATAATTGTGGTGTGTAAATGTTTGCTTTTCTTGTATTGTGTCAATAAACGGAAACAATAAAATGTTTGTGTTGATGATGTATTATACAAAACTGTCTTCTCGGGTCTCTGATTGGTTGATTAGTGTCCAACTTCTTCACAATTCCTGAATATTACAAAATCTTTCAAGAAGTGAGTATTTATCAGGTTTTAAATGATGCTATTGAATTGAAAGACGTTTAACATGTAATAATTGATATTGAGAAAAGTGAAGTGTTTAAACTCGATACTTCTTTGAACAACATTTCAAACCAATTTAAATGCAACAGACACGTATTTCGGATAGTAAGTCGTCATCAGTGTATACTTAATTTTGTTTCCTTTGAGCTCATCTTGAAACAAATGATGGCCTGATCAGAAATCAATGAATAAAAGTTAAACCCCAAAACCCAAAATAAGATTCCGAAAACAATCACATTCAAAAGGCTTACAATATTAATTTTTAAAAAGAAATGCAAAACAGAAATTTTACAAGAGAAAAGAAAAATCGGACAAACAGATGGAAACAAAAACAAACAGCTCCATAGCAACACAAAGGACAACTTTGTCTAATGAACAATGTCCAGCGCATGTGCGGAATGAAGAAAAGGTGATGTTATTTAAAGCGCATCGTGCTTGTTATGAAAGTTTAAACATATTCAAATATCACATGAATCATGTTACATATGAAATGCAAGCAGTGATATAAGTATTAGGGCCAAAAAAAATTACAACTTATTAGTTTATCTAGCTTTATCATTTAGATTTAAAAAAAACAAGGTAAATTTGCTCATTAACCACGGTATTAAATGAAATTCCGCCAAGAAGCACCTTAATGTTTAACATTTTCGACATCCCCTCTGCTACCGCTGCACTGACTTTTAGGAATTTTTACAAGAAGCAAATAATCAAAGTCCTCTACCAAGTTTTTCGTTCCGATCGGTCAACAAATATGGCCACCGAGGTTTCTGATCGGCTAATACATTTTAGACTTCTCCTCTGAAATCGCTGCACATAATGTCACGAAACCTTACAGAAAGCAAGTACTTAAGGTCTTTCACCACGTTTGTGTTTAAGTGCCGTTCGGTCAACAAATGTTACCACTCGAGGACTCTTACTGGCTGACATATTTTCGACTTCTCTGCAACCGCTGCACAGAATTTCATGAAGCAACTACATCTACCAAGTTTCTGTGTTTCTGTGTCGTTCGGTCAACAAATATGGCCGTTGAGGGTTTTAATTAGCTGATACATTTTTGACTTCTCCTCTGCAATCGCTGCACAACATTTCACGATACTTACTGAAAGAAAGGAGGGAATCTCTAACAACAATGGGTTGAAAAACCCACAGCAAAACTCCAAAACATTCAAAAACACAGAACAGACATGCACAGAGAGAGACGCAAAATGGACAAGGAACACCAGCTCACATCATAGAAACATGAAATGCAAAAGACCACACATAAATCAACAAGACCAACGGGCAAATAGTGCCGACTTAGGACAGATATCTGCCACGTAAGAAACAGACGGTGTGGTTACCCTGGATTACGTGCGCACCGCCCTCCTACTTTTTCGATCACCCAATGGTCTCAACGAACGTACAACTGTGATGTAAAACAACCTCCTTACTGTTAGATAACACACATGTATGTTACCCGAGGAGTCCGACTGACATACAAAAAAGACAGGTGGTCAGGGCCCTGTCTTCTTTAAAGAGGTTTGGTCAGGGCTCGTCATGGATTCCCGTCGTCAAAGTCAGTCAGAGTGCAAGTCTTAAGAATACGTTGATACAAGACTGTAGATTGGTCAAGTATTTCGGTACATTTTTGGACATAACTTTCACACTTTCAACATCATAAATATTGAAACATATTCAATCATATAATTCAAAATCGCCTGTACAAGTATTCAACAATGGCGAAATCACATTTGATAGAGTGTCGTGTCCACTAATAGAAGTAATAAAGGTTTTTGTATACAATATTTTGCAGTGACAAAATCAGTCGTGAACATATCCATCCCTGATTCAGGAGTTGCCGACGTATTCAATAGCTCTTCCTTTTAAGCAGCCGCAACTTAAGCATACAACTACCACTGGATCTGTTAGGTTTCACCTTTGTCGGCTTCTCACAGCCGCTACATGGACTTTTGCAAATTTTTACAGATAGCAAAATCTGGATGATGTATGTGACATACCAATTGATATAACGATTCTATAAAGCAAATACTTAGGGTATCACAGGCTACATGCTTATTATTCTTTGTGTTACCTGCTTATGAAATAAATCATAATTCGACACAATAGGAGGAATGAATTACACCCCAATTTTCAAAAGAAAAATCATATGCTACAATCATAAAATTCCGTATAATTAAACTAAATTACAATATCGTCTTTTTCATATTGTATCGAATCAATTCAAATATCAGATCATTTATAAGTTTTTTTACAAAATTTTACATACGTCAGAATCCTTTTGATATCCCTTTGACATTCCTTAGTTATGTGCATATCCATATTCAAAATTGATAATATTTGTATTCTTGTGGCCATGTTTAATGGTGCACTTTGACATGTGTCTGAAAATCACTCCGGTATTTAAAAAGTACTACTGATAAAGCTTTACTAACCGAAACACGTGTCTGGTGTATTAAAATTGGTTTGCAATTTTCTTCAAGACGGTAAAGAGATGGAGCACTTTCGTATTATTTCTTTTCAAAAAAAGTCTGAAATGTGGAAATCAGAAGTATTTTATATTTAGCGATAATTTCGAGAACAATAAGGTATTTATAAAATACATGCCAACAAAAGAGAAACAAGAAGCCCAAATGGGTCACATCGGTCACCTGAGTTGCAAACGAACGACTGAAAGTGGCCAAAATAATTCTAAATATCTTGTTTCAGTTGTTTGTGATGTCACCTTACAGTGAGAAGTATACAGCAACTGTGTGACTATGTAGACCTAAATGGGAGGGCTGTACAGATGTAATCTAGATAACGAAATCATTTGCATATAGCAGATGGACATTCAAAGTCGGCAACGGGTGCACATTAGTTTCCTTTCATTTATGAGTTGTCATTAATGTTTGATTTTTGTGTAAGTTTGTTTCGACTGTTTTCATCTGTTTTGTATGATGATCTAGTGCATATTGTTGTTTCCTGTTACAGGTTGTAGTTTTGTCTGAGGTCATTTATGTGTAGCTTCATGTGGGTCTGTTCCACTGCTGGGTCAGTGCAGGGTGGTCATGCCGGAGATCCTATCCTTTTCTTCTACTGATGAGAGCACTTGTTGGCCATATTTGTTTGCCGATCGGCACAAAAACTTGGTAAAGGATCTTGAGTATTTGCATCCTGTAAGGCTTCGTGAAATTCTATATTGCTGTTGCAGAGAAGTCAGAAATGTATCAGTCAATCAGAGCACTAGGAAGCGGGTCCCTGTAAAGTGCGAAACGGAACAAAAACGAAACGAAACGAAACAAATCGAAACAAAACGAAACAGATCAAAACGAAACGAAACAAAACGAAACGAAACAAAATATTAAACTTAAATAATATGAGAAAAAGAGGAAAAATCGCCGAGAACGAATATTTAAAGACAAGATCAGCATGTAATATTGCCTTAATCCAAGAGTTCTACGTTTGTAACTAGTACCGAGAGGGTTTCTTGAAAAAGTCAAAGTTGACAATTCAAAAAAGTAGACCTTATGGTTGAAGGCAAAAATATATGCATGTATTGACATCCGTGCTAGTTCTCTGCATTTACATACATTTTTTCCCAAGTTCTTTAACATTTATGTTTTGTTTCGTTTCGTTTCAATCTGTTTCGTTTCGTTTTGTTTCGTTTCGTTTCGATCTGTTTCGTTTCGTTTCGATTTGTTTCGTTTCGTTTCGTTTCGTTTCGATTTGTTTCGTTTCGCACTTTACAGGGACCCCTAGGAAGCCACATTTGTTAAACGGTCGGTACGAAAAACACAAACTTGGAAGAGGACCTTGAGTACTTCCTTCTTGTAACGAAATTCTGTGCAGCGGTTGCAGTGAAGTCGAAGATGTGTCAGCCAATCAAAGTGCTCAACGGCCATATTTGTTGACCGAACGGCACAAAAAAACCCCGCAAACGTGGTAGAGAACTTTGAGATTTTGCTTTTTGATAGGTTCCATGAAATTCTATGCAGCTGTTGCAGAGGAGAAGTCGAAAATCTGTCAGCCAATCAGATTCCTCGACATTCAAATTTGTTGACCGAACGACATAAAACACAAACTTGGTAGAGGACCTTGATTACTTGCTTTTTTTTTAAATTTGTGAAATTCTGTACAGCGGTAGCAGAAGAGAAAAATAGTTAGCTCTCTCTCTCTCTCTCTCTCTCTCTCTCTCTCTCTCTCTCTCTCTCTCTCTCTGAGTGAAAAAAAAGAACAAGAAATGTATTGGGAAATCATACATCAATTCTTCTGTACTGAGACAATGATTTCATTTGCCCCATCCTAGACTTTTTCTTATTGAAGACAAACAGTCTGATAATTGAAATTGCTTTGCATAATTCATAAATGTAACTTTAAAGATGATAGGTGATATGTATCATGATACTGTGCAAAATCATTCAAGTGTTTAACCCATTCAAAATGCTCAAATTCTTATGTCCTTGGATAAAACACTAAAATCATGTAGATAAGGTGATGTAAGCCAACAACAAAAATACGAAGAGAAGAAGACCCCAGGGGGAGTTATACAAGTAATGATGAATGAAGATAAAAACAGAATCTATATTGAACTCAAACAGTATGTCTGAAGGTAAAACTCAGTTTTTAGGCTGAAAATGAGTCTCAATACATGAAAAATGCACGGAGATTATTTAGTACCGTGTCGATCAACTTAATTTTCCTTCTTGTCCCTGTATACCTTTTGTTTTGTATAGTTATGGACCCTTTGTTCTATAATGCTCTTTTCATCTACAATTATCCAAAGGAATGAATCAAACTTATGACAATTGGTTTCTGAATGCACAATTACATAATAAAACGAACATGTAATGAAAGGATCCAAGAGCGCAATAACTTATTAATGGATGTATACATTTTTTGGACCATTAGAAAACTCGTCATGACATTGTTGAAATATGTTTGGAATATTGTTGGAATATGGGATCATCTCGTACAAAGTACAATTCCTCAATATTTTTAGAATTTAGAACCTCCTCTTATTTGTTAGAAGTATAAGAAAACTATTCGAAATTTCGTTTTTAACTACAACAAAGTTACATTAGGTCCTAACATATTTGAATCATGCCCTGCTTCTTGAGAATGTACAACGTCTGAATATTTATATTTAAACCAGCTGGTCATATTGTTACAGGTGACTTTTCTATTATTCAAAACAGGCGGCTCTTCTCAAAAAAGGACTTAAGTAAAGAATCCCTTCCAAGACAGATTTTATTAAATGTCGCGAAGTGCTAAAGGAAGCCTTCGATAACTATACCAAACGATGGTGTAAATCGGAAGGAGTCTAAACACCAAAACAATCTCATATTACTGATATTCGAGTATATATCCTGATCTTTAAGAAAATCCAAGTTCTTAATCTGAAAGATATTTCATGATCACATCCAATGAGATAAAGAAGTTACTGACGACAGTCTCAACAGCAATCACAATAGAGCACCAAATTTATCATCGACGGACTCCTAGCAACCAAGAGGTGGGACCGGGTGCCCGGAGGGAGTAAGCATCCCCTGTTTAGCTTGCCGCAACCGCCGTCGATGTTCACGCACGACAATGGAAAAATTATCTACAGCGCATGCTGGATATATCTATATTGAAAGTGCTATGCCGATCATGTCATGGAAGACATTTTAAACACTATCAAACCCCTCGCAGGGAACTTTTTTTAACGAGCTCCACAGGGTAAATTACGTAAGTTACGTTATGCGTCAGAATCATCAAACGCCTTTTATACCGTGAATATGATCCTAATGTCACCAGACGGACACTAGGCTTGGTACTTGACCAATCTACAGTCTTGTACAAGCGCATTCTTAAAACGTGCACTCTGACTGACTGTGACGACGGGACTCCATGACGCGCCCTGTCCAAACCTCTTTAGAGAAGACAGGGCCCCGACCACCTGTAATTTCTGAATGTCAGTCGGACTCCTCAAGTGATTACATACATGAGCTCGCTACAGCCAGCAGAGCACGGACTGTATTACGCATGTCCTCTTCTTATATCCATTTACATATGCATCTTTGTTTCTTGGGCCTCTATGTTTCGCGGTCTTGTTTGTGTGAAGTCATCTTACAGTGAGGAGGTTGACTTACACTACAATTGTACGTTCTTCGAGACCTCTGGGAAACTGGAGAAGTGAGGGGGTTGTGCGCACGTAATCCAGGATAATCACACCATTTGCTACTTGCATGACAAATAGCCGTCCAAAGTCGGCACCGGTTGCCCATTGGTCTCGTCGGTTTATGTGTAGTCTTAAGTGTTTGATTTTTATATGCCGTGTGTCTCTTTTCCGTCTCGTGCTGTACTCGTCTTTTGTGTTTTTGCATCTGGTGTTTTGGAGTTTTGCTGTTGATGCTGCAGCGGGGTCTTGTTGGAGATTTCCTCCCTTCTTTTACGTAATTTGCATGAAAATGTCTTCGTGCCTGCAGATAAAGCAGTCAACGGCACCACAATTATTTGAAAACGTTACTACATATCAGCTTTAGTTTTGGAACTTACAAATACTAATATCAAACAAAACAGTGAAATGTCTACATTCAACATCCCTATTTCTAAATTGGATCTTCCAACAATATACTGCATACCAAAACTGCACAATTCTTCTTGCAAATATCGATACATTGCTAATTCTAGCAGCTGCTCAAGTACAATTTTGTCTAGAAATCTCACGTCAGCACTCACGTCGATGAAGGAACACGTTGCAAAAAATTGAGAAACTGTTCTAAAAAGGAATGATGTGAACTTCTTTTGGTCCATTCAAAATTCAGGGGATGTGATTGACAAAATGAAATCTAGAAATTTTCAAGCCAATACGATTTCTTTGTACAACTCTTCTAATATGTACACCACGCTTCCTCACGACTAATAACAATCTGTTGTCCAAACTTATAAAATGGTGTATTGATCGAGAGGGCAAATATTATATTTGTTCATCTGAATCAACGGGTTCCTTTTCCGCAACGGAATGCAAATCATACAAATAATTTAAATGTAAAGAACTTCGTATTGCCTTGTCCTTCCTTTGGACAACATTTATGTAAGATTTGGTAAGAATCTCTTCAAGCAGGTTGTAGAGAGTGTGCCTCTTGTTGCAGATTTAATTCATACACGAATGAAAAAGAATTTATGCCAAAATATTCAAAAGCAAAAAAAAAAAAAAAGAAAACATGATGTTTTGAAATGTTTCATTGGTACTTTTAGGTACCTGGATGATATTCTTTCTATCGACAATTCTGTTTTTGAAAAGTATAGAAATGCTATTTATCCACAAGAATTGACTCTAAACAAGGCAAACGTTACAAATGTAAACGTCTTCAATTTTAATAGCATCATTTTAAAAAAGATAAATTGACAACATGGACCAGACATGCACGCTTCGGGTACTAAACATCGTCAGTGATCCTTAAATCTAAACAATGTAATATGCCGAAAAAGTATGAAAGTTACTATGTCGAAAAAGCGTACCGAAAGACGTAGCAGGATGGGTGGGATATGATGCTACAGGACCCACGTTTTTTGAAATTTCAAGAAATTTTGATCACAGAAATTTTAGAATGCGTTGAAGAAACGATCAACGACAGAAATACCATATTTTGACCTTAATATCAAAATTGTTAATGGAGAGATTCATACAAGTGTGTATGACAAAAGAGATAATTTTGAACTCAACAAAGAAACTTTTCCCTGGCATGACGGTGATGTTCCTGGATTACGGTCATAAGGTATCTACATTTCGCAGCTCGTAGAAATTTACAAATTACCCAAAACCTTTTAGGTCAGAGTTTTCCCTTTCACAGACTAGTTAAGATATTCTGGAAATTTTACGAAAATTATTGTCAACTTCTTTTGAAATTCGGATCCATACATGCAACAGAGTACATTACATCGGACATTTCACAACCTGCATTTTATGGTGACATAATTAACATAATAAGAGGGATCAAAGGTTGACAGAATAACCATTGATATTGTGTTAGAAGAATCAAATGCCTTTTATACCGTGAATATGATCCGTCCGTCACCAGACGGACACTTGGCTTGGTACTTGACCAATCTACAGCCTTCTACCAGTTCATTCTTAAGAATCTGATTGTGACGACAGGACTCTATCACAGGCCAATCCTCTTTAGAGAAGACAGTGCCCCGATCACCTGTCCTCTCTCAATCTCAGTCGAACTCCTCGGGTGATAACATACATGAGCTCGCTACAGCTGACAGAGCACGGACTGTATTACGTAGGCCATTTTTTATATCCATTTACATATTTATATGTGTTGCTTGGGCCCCTGCGTTTTGCAGTCTTGTTTGCGAGTGGTCATCTAACAGTGAGGAGGTTGTTTTACACCACAATTGTACGTTCTTCGAGACATCTGGGTAATTGGAGAAGTGAGAGGGTTATGCGCACGTTATCCAGGATAACCAAACCATTTGCTACTTGGGTGGCTGTTGGTGCTGCAACGGGTTCTGATTGGAGATATCCTCCCTTTCCCTCATCAAGTCCAAAATCTTACAGTTCGATATAAGAGACTTCCTCTTTTGTATTATATTTTTCAAGTTATAACAATCTCGAAAGCAAGTTGGTTCTTTCTTTAAGGTGAATGCGTATATTTCTTATCCAAATTGCCAACTCAAATACGGTAAAATACTAAGATTTTAGTTGCCTCATAAGGGCAATGAAGTGCATTTTCCTCCAATGCGAAGATGATGGTAACAGAATAATAGATAACAGAAAATTCTTTTTTAATATCCTTCTGAGGGTTTGTATGGTGATTATTTTTATTCCTACTAGGTGCATAATATCGATCTTACTCACCAAAGTTTTATCTGAAATCAAATCCGGGCTCAAAAGTATTGTTCGACAGTATATTCTCGCAGTGGTATCAACCGATGTGATTAAGATGGCGATTTTAAAGAATTCGAAGGAACTTTTAGAACTTTTAGAACATCTGAAATCCACTCATTTTAGTAGAGTCCATTCGATCAAAGCCTTTGATTTTTCGACACTTTACACTACAATTCCACATTCTAAATTGAAAGAAAGACTCGCAAAAATTATAAGTAATGCGTTTACAAGTAAGAACGGTAATCGCAAATACAAATTTATTGTTGTTAACTATGACAAAACCTACTTTGTAAAAGAAAAGTCCGATTCTGAAAATAAGTACACTGAAACAGACATTATTCAGATATTAAACTTTCTGATCGACAACATTTTTGTGGTGTTTGGAGGGAAGGTCTTCCAGCAAATTGTCGGAATTCCAATGGGGACCAATTGTGCCCCACTCCTTGCCGACATTTTCCTTTACACGTACGAAGCTGTATTCATTCAATCTTTGTTCTCTGAAGGGAAAAGATACTTAGCTTCTGACTTCAACTTCACTTACAGATACATAGACGATGTGTTGTCCATCAATAATCCAAAATTCGTGGATTACCTGAGCAGTATCTATCCTTCGGAGCTTGAAGTCAAAGAAACTACAGAGACCAAATAATTCAGCATCCTATTTGGACATAATGTTGTCCTACGACACTGATGGTCACATGAACACCTCACTCTATGACAAACGTGACGACTTCAATTTCAGCATTACAAACTTTCCTTTTCTGAGTAGCAACATCCCTTCATGGCCTGCTTATGGCGTGTTCATGTCTCAGTTGATACGCTATGCCAGAACAAGTACCAAATATACGGATTTTGTTCTGAGAGCTAGGCGTCTTTCAGATAAGCTTCTCAGTCAGGGATATGTTTGTAACCGACTAACATCGTCACTGAGGAAGTTCTACGGTCGATATGGGGAACTCGTCATACACTATGATGTCCCACTCTCCAAAATGGTGGATGATATTCTGTCACACACCATTTGAACCATCCAACCAAAGATTGTACTCTATGTCTTCCAAAATGGAAGTAACCGGATGTGACAGTTCTACCGAATTGAAGCGACGGGTGTTACATGCAAGCAGGAGATGCTTACTCTTCCTGGGCACCTGATTTCACTCTTATATCGGGAGTTCGCTTCTTTTCATATGGTGGAGGTTTTTGTTTGTTTCCTTTGGTTCCTGTTTTATCCTGATTTTGTATGCCTTCGGTTTCTGATATCCTAAATTATCGATTTTGTGCTGTATACAGGTCATTATCCTTATTTGTCACTAACATACAGAAAACAGTCCATCTAAACGAAGCCCTAATAAGCTTGCCTTACTAGAGCAAAACATCCTCATCAGATCGTCAACATCGTCCTCTTACGCTGAAACTATTTAATAATTTCGATCTATTTTCTTTCGACCTGATCGGTTAAACTAGATCTGCTGTCGCATGTTCAAAATCTCCTTCGTAAACACAAATCGTAAGTTCAGATTAAACACAAAACCCGATATCAGAATCCAAAATTTACAACCAAATAGCTTACATGTACAGATTATTGAAGAAAATATAAAACTTTCTCACGAGAAAAGAAAAGTAGCACAAACAGACGGAGACAATAACAAAGCGTAATAGAATGACGAAGGAAAACTTCATCTGAAAAAAAGCATTCTTCAGAATACAGTGCAAGTGCACAATTAATTGTAGGTGGCGCTGTGAAGTCGAATTTAGATAATAATTGATAGGTTCTTCTTTGATGCTTATTTAAATATAAATTCCAAATTTGCATGTTCACACAAATCCACGCATTTTGAATGGGAACTGATCTTCCGAGATGCACGTTCATACCCAAACGAACATCATAAATACCGGATATAGACGGAACAACTTTCATCGGGTTCTTTTTATGTTGCTAGGATAGACTTTTGAACGATAATTATGCCAAAATTACGTATTTTCTATTCACGGTTGCCCTCAGATGGAAATACGATATCTTAAGAAAAGGGAGGGATCTCCAGCATGACCACCCTGCACTCACCCAGCGAAACAAGCCCACAAGAAAGTAATGAAAAATTAGGATAACGTCAATGGTCCTCTGATATACGTACAGCGACCTACCTCGTTCAGGATATCGTCATGAATTTCACAATTAACTTGTCTCTTATGAAAAAAGCTTCAGACATTGTGATACCAATATATCGTAATCATGCCGTTTTCTCAAAATATTAGATCTGTAAGTACAGAGAATCTGTATGTACAAACTTCCAGCTCCTGCATGAACAATCCAAGTACAAACTGAGGTCAGCGACCTTGAACTTGAACTACAGAGCGCGTCATCAAATAGCTACGTCATATAGTACGATAATGTAAAATGGGGCTCCAGATGGTTAACAAATATTTTCAGACATGAACATGATATTTTGTGGCTTTCTAACTACGTTTACTCTATTACTATATCGACTGGGAACTAGTTCGCTATAGAGTTAATATTTTCATGCGCAATTTACTAAATTGACGATTTTTAGAGAATCTTTCTGGACACGTTTTGGAAATTTTAAGAATTGAACTGTGGTTGTCTCATTCCAAATTTTGCGTAAAACCACTTCGCTATGCTACGCGGTTTTACACAATTTATAATGCGACAAACCACGGTTCATACTCCAATAAACTGTCAAAATTGAACATTCAATTTTTAAATATTAAAATATCAAATGAGTCATGTTATATATAAAATGCAAGTTATAGTATCCAATTTATATTTTGTTTTTCAACTTATTTTACAGTACGATATATATTTCTTTATCGTTAATATAGATACATGTATCATCAAAAATTCGAATTGTATCCAACGTAAAGAAAATGAATATAGAAAAATGTTAAAGCACCACAAAAAGCGACATTATATTCCACATTTTATTATTACACTCGTTTCGGATTTTACAGCCTCTTTAGATAATGGTAAATATATTTCAATCATCATACATTGGTAAATACATGCATGGGTAAAGACATTGATAATGATCATGATTAGGTAATGAGATTACTGCACTCTCCCCGTGAAGGTGCGCTAATACTTCATGGATAGATGGTCATATCATTTGTATCTAAAGGAAATGCTTATATCAGATAAAATGGTCAAGAATGTTTCAAAAACTATCGATTTTAATGAAAACAAACACGATTGTCATGTATAAATGAAAAAAATTGCTTGTAATAAGGAGTAAATATACGTCCGCTCCGCATCTTATATTACAAACAAGTATAGATTTACTGATTAGATGACAAAGATATATATTCTCTTAAAATAAACATTCAACCAGCAAAGACGTATATAATTATAATTACATTCATTACAATATGGAACTGTTCCATCTCTATACCTTCTTGAAGCAAACCAATTTTCTTGCACCAGACACGGGTTTCGGATAGTAAATGCTTCCAGCAAAAGAGATTTTCAGACACAGCCGAAATTCATTTCAGTAGCGCCCTCTTATTTAATTTTTGGAATGTCAATTTATGCATTTTGGAGAGAGAGTGCGGCTCCAAATTTCCTGTGGGTCAATTCATTAGAAAACTTAATTAAACTAAATGTCCAAAATGGTGCTAGGATGTTAACCTCCTTTAATGTATAATATATTTGGATGAAATAACACCATTTGATTTCAGATGCACATGCTTTTCAAAAACCCACGTCCCTCACGGGAGATTCACGTTAAAAGGTTTATATGATTCTCCTTTGTTTAATTTATTTGATTAATACAGCTTGTAGCAAACTTAATATAAGCCAGAATGACATATTTTGCATCATGTTTCGAAATTATAAATAATGGAACGTATTTGAATAGTATAAAATGTTTTTGTCATTCTGATTCCTTATTTCGATTCCTCAAAATTATCGATTACAATTATTTTTGTATCATGTTCAAGTAATGGATACTAGTCATATGAGATGAATCACCAGTAACACAACCCTTACTACGTTCAAACCATCAGTCATTTCAACATTATCCGAACACATATTATGTATATTTAATAAAGAAAGAACGATAAAAGCAAACTCGGTTACATCGTTTAAACTGGCTTAAATTGGTAATTAGATTCTATGGGGAACGTGTTTCGACAACTTAAGTACCATAAATGAATGTCAAGTAGTACAGTTACTATTATCTTACTCAATATGGAATTAACAAAATTAAATTTTAGACTGTTTTATTTTATAATATTGTATCTATTAAGTCTATCATATTGTTTAGAATTAATATCACAATTTGGAAGCGGGTTTTGTCTGCCGGATCCTGCGCTATTAACGATTCAGTATACCGGACCCAAAATGTGTATAACTGCATGTCTAGAGGATAGAGACTGTGTGTCCGTGAACCATCATAGGGATTCTTTAAGTTGTCAGCTCCTAACTTGGGATTCTTCAACATTAAGTGAGTTTGTTTTAAGGGATTACTGTACTCACTACACCGCTTCGGCTTTGCATTTGGTAAGTGCATAAATTGGAAATCATATTAGAATGTTATTCGATTTTTGAATTAAACAAAATGTATGAGTAAACTCTGCATATTACAAAGATTTGTGTAACAAAACACTTTGATGAGAACGAAGCAAGAGTATGAATATCTTGAATTGTTTTTCTAAATGCCTTTCTAGCAAATAAAGAATTCAATACGGGAAAGATCTATATGTCTATATGTCTATGATTGGTCAGTCAAATTATGAAATGGCATGTAATAGAATCGGAGGCAGTAGCAAATGGTACGAGGCAAAAGACCAGTACACAGCCAATTGTGCCTCATATGAAATTCATGTGAAATTTACATGAACTTTACATAAGAATTCACATACTTATGTAAAACCAGCACGAGCGTGAAACTGACATCACTTTTACATGAAGTCCATGTGAAGTTTCTGACATGAAATTTCTGTAAATTCAATTTTGCATGAAGGTCACAAAGACAAATTCATGTGAAATTCATGTGAAGTAAATTTATGTGAATTTCATTTGAAATATTTTTCACATAAATTCAATGTGAACTTTAAATGAATTTCAAATGAACTGTCATGTGAAATTTACATGATGCTCATTTCATACGAATTTCATGTAAGGCAAAATAAGCTTTGTATCCCTTTCAGGAAAAAAAATTAGAATATATAGAAACGGTATATGAAGTATAGTTTGTCCATGCTGAAAATTTATCAGGTTTTAAATGATGCTATTGAAGTTAAGGACGTTTTATATTTGAACTACTTGGTGAGTGTCACTGCTGGTGGACCAAGAGTCCCCGAGGGCACATGTAGCCAAGTTCGATCAACTTCGGTTGATCGACTGTCTCTTCAACGCATTTGAAATTTTCTGTTACAAAATTTCTTGAAATTTTTAAAACGTGGGTCATGTAGCATCATATCCCACCCATTCTGCTACGTCTTTTGGTACATTTTTGGACATAATTTTCATACCTTTTGGCCATATTACATTGTTTAGACTAAGGATCACTGACGAAGTTTTAGTACCCGAAACGTGCATTTCTGGTCCATGCTGAAAATTTATCAGGTTTTAAATGGTGCTATTGAAGTTAAGGACGTTTTACATTTGAACTACTTGGTGAGTGTCACTGCTGGTGGACCAAGAGTCCCCGAGGGCACATGTAGCCAAGATCGATCAACTTCGGTTGATCGTCTGTCTCTTCAACGCATTTGAAATTTTCTGTTACAAAATTTCTTGAAACTTTTAAAACGTGGGTCCTGTAGCATCATATCCCACCCATTCTGCTACGTCTTTTGGTACATTTTTGGACATAATTTCAATACTTTTTGGCCATATTACATTGTTTAGACTAAGGATCACTGACGAGGGTTTAGTATGCGAAACGTGCATGTCTGGTCCATGCTGAAAATTTATCAGGTTTTAAATGATGCTATTGAAGTTAAGGACGTTTTACATTAGGAAAATAATTTGATGTTTCGAAGAATTAACTCAAAGGACTAATTTAGGTCTAATTGACTAATAATTCACTTTCTGTAAGTTGATTTTCTTTATCAAAGAAAAAATGAAAAATTTGAATATCTGAAGCATCGATTTTATCGATTGAAAACAAAAACAACGCCAGTGTACCTGGTGATGAACTGTTCATACATTAAATTTTTACCCGTCATTTATTCAGAAAAGTGTTTCGATGCTTTCCCATTAATCAATAGATAAAATTTGAAGGCGCTTAATTAGAGTTTTTCTTTTACAGAACACGAGTGGGAGGTGTGACGATACAGACTGTAATGAACACCACACGTGTATAACTATTCTGAGTGATGAAAAGTACTGTATTAGAACAGGTATGCCCATTCTTCTTTTTTGAAAAAAAATAACAATGTCAATCAGACTCCTCGTTTATGGCTTGAAATTTCAGAAGTCAGAAGAAATAATGGTTCCAATCAGGTGTGTGGTGCTTTGCTCTGGGTACTGCAACCGAGTCTGGTTGGAGATCCCCTTCTATCTTTTATAAGTAATGAAATCAGAACGTAAAAATTCTTAATCCGTGATTAAGATTTTTAAACTTTTATCATTTTATTTTACAAACACTTAAATTCGTAGGGACCAGAGTTAAAACAAAAGTTACGTAAATAGATATCAACAGCAATGCGCATACGAAATGCAGTTCCTGGATGAAGTGAGCTAACAATTTATCAGTCAAGAGATCCTAAGAATATTAAGAACAAAATAATATGACACTCATACGAGATTTGGTCAACGCCTGGCTTGGTTACCGTACAATGCTGATAAAAATGTAAATGGATGCATTACTGTACTAGTACTTATTATTCTTTTGATGACATAAGTATCATATGAGGATCATGTCCCTGGTGAAGAGGGCGATTGGATTTTCTTTTCACACGTTTATATCAAGTGTTCGAGAATGTCTTGAAACGTGCATGTCTGGTCCATGCTGCAACATTTATCTTGGCTTAAATGATGCTATTGAATTTGAAGAGGTTTAACATTGATCTTGTTCTTCTTATCAAGTCCCCATATAATGAAGGCAAAGGAATTCCAAATGATACATACTCCGACATAATTCAGATAAAATACCAGAACAGTACAAACAAGTTATGATAAAACATACACTTAAATACACTGACACTATTGAACTTAATAGACATTTTTTTTCAAAATAAAAATATTCAGAGAAATAAATTTGCATTCCTAAATGTCGCATGTTACAAGAAATAAAAATAACAATAGCAAAAAAAGACAATTAAGTGGTGTTAACTGGTATCCAACATGTTATATCAACATTGAAATAAAAAGACCATTGCGCATGACTCAATGTAGGCATCAAGACATCGCTACATGACTAATAACTTCGAAGCTTTTTTTTTAAATGAGGGGATCTTAATGAAAACTCGGTTGCAACATCCAAAGCATTAACACACCACAAGAGAGAACACAGGGTAGAGAATCACAACATGTAATGCAAGAGGGACAAGGAACACAAAATACGACATCAAAACGCCAAACACAAAAGACTTCACATATAAACCAACAAGACACATGGACAACCAAGACGGCAGCGTTCGAATCAAATGGTGTAGTTATCATGATTTCGCATGCATAACCCTCCCTCTAGTCCGGTTACCAAGTGGCTTCGAAGAACACAAAAATGCTGTGTATAAAAGCACCCTCACTGTAACAAAAACATATCAGCAAAGCAAAGAGGCCCATGTTTAAAAGAGGAGGGGATCTCTGATAACACCAGGCTGCAGCACCCACAGCAAAACCCCAAAACACCCAATGCAAAAACACGGGGCAGACAAGCACAGGAACAAACTCCAGGAAGCTCAAGTTTACGTTCCGTTACCCTACTCTTCAACATCACTGCCACAGACTTGCCGCCATAAAGCATATCTTAACGTAACGCTACTATGACGTCATAGTTACTTTATGCCAGGATTCTTGACATTTCTTGAAGTCTGTGGCAGAGATTGTTTGACTGTAAGGAGGAGACAACTCTGTTCGGAGAATGGCACAATAAGAGACACAAAAAGGACAAGGAACGTCAACGCACAACACAGAAACATCAAACACAAAGGATTACATACAAACCAACGAGACCAATCGGCAACCGATGCCGACGTAGGACCACCATCTGCCACGGAAATAGCAGAAGGTGTGGTTATCCTGGATTACGTGCGCACAACCCTCCCACTTTTCCGATAATACAGAGGACTCCAAGAATATTACACAGATGGATATGTTCATAAATTTCAACAACATGCGGTGTGCGAATGCAGTCCGTACTTTGCCAGATGGAGCGAGCGTATGCATGCAATCACGAGAGAAGTCCGACCGATCTTGAGAGAGGACCGTTGGTCGGAGTCTTGTCAAGTGAAAAGCATTAGTGTGTTATCCAAATATTACATTATTTAATGTACTGTCGATCCAAGCTAAAGATGTATAGAAATAATACGATGCAGCTTCATCTTAATGTGGTTATAGAACTAGTTAAGTGTACTAATATACAAGACTGACGTACTAATATACCGGACTGACGTACTAATATACAGGACTGACGTACTACTGTCCTGTTCACTAAATCCAGAGCACCCTGTTTTGGCGATTTATTCTGTCGTCTGAAGAATTTTGCTATAAATTATTGTTTCTGAGAATTGACCTCCTTCAGTCGTAACTGGAAATTGACTTCAACTTACCCTATCAGCTGCCTTCAATCCGCAATATGAAAAATAAGAAGTCTACGGGAAATTCCTATGTTAATTTCAAGCCGCCGCCATATTGTTCTCCGTGTCAACAATAGTAAACAGTGACGTCAAAGCATCCGAAGTCACACATTTTCATCGATTTTACTATAGAAAATCCCCGTAGACTTTTTATTTTCCGTCCTATTTCTTACTTAACTGATGCACGGCCAAAACAATGGTATTTTCTGTTACGACTAAAGGAGTACTATATTATTGATATCTTTTTGGAAGATGACATTATCATAATTTAGAGAAAACCCGGAAAACAGGGTGCTCTGGAATTAGTGAACAGGAAAGTAATATACAGGACTGACGTCCTAATTTAAAGGACTGACCAATTCACTCTCTGATGTTTACACATAGTATCTGTTTCATATTTTGTTACCTTCAATAATATAATACTCACCTTGTAAATTGATACTGATATTGAACGAAATTATTGTTCATTGATTCCCTATACTAGATAAACTCTGAAATATATTAGGTTAATTATTTGGATCCGTCTCTGTTAACTGAGTACATGGATACGTACATCACGTGTATTTTTACACATGATAAATTTCAGTGACATTAAAGTGTTCAAACTCCGTAACCTTCTGGAATAGAATTTCAAACCAATTTATATACACCAGACACGTTTTTCGGACAGTAAATTTTCATCCATAGTACTTAATGCAAAAGTGATTTTCTGACACAGCCTCATTTGAGTGGCGACCTCTAGCTTTATTCTTAAGGATGCTTTCTCCTGGCGAGCTGAACAGAAAACGTTCTAGACTACTACTCCTTATGTCGTAAAAGAAAGATGTACGACAATTGTTTTTTTTTTCTGTTCATTGCATAAAATTCAATAGCATGGTTAAATGGAGTTGTTTGAGTATATATTTGTTATTTTCATAAGTATAAACATTTTATGTTATCTTTTTGCTTTAAAACAACCTTGTTCAAATAACATTTCGTCACTGCGAGAACCTTTGACGTCACGCACCAAAAAAATGACGTTCGTCTTCCCGCCATGCATAAAACAGTTAATAACGCTGCAGGAAAGGGATGTAATGTTTGATTACTTATATTTGCCTTTAAATTACATCAATTGAAAAGATTAATTTAATAAAAGCAATACTTTTAGGAAATTGATTTGTATTTTCAGTGTGAAACAAATCAGAGACACAACAAAAGCAAATAAAATACACCGAAACATGTAATTGCACTCTCTAATGTCATTGTGTCAAAGAAACATGACGGACTGTATTCATGGCGATTCGTGTCTGGATTTCTATTTATTAACAAAAAAATAATAATAAATCGCAACGTCCTTTTTTTTATCTCTTCCGCCTTATCTTTATTTTTCCTTTATTTCTTTTAGCAGCGTTATGTCTGCGAAAATTTGAAATTTTGAACTCTATCGGACAATTCTAAATTTTCCTCTTTACATGATCCTTTTGTGCTTAAACAATTTCGTCAATTTTGTCATTTATTTAAAATATGGATACAATACAGGAACTTTACATTAGAAAGGGTACATATCGAAAACAAAATCATCAGCTATCATCATATTTCATACATTTTTTTTCCGACGAATAATTAATCTTTTAAAGGAAAACTTAAATAAGGCCCGTTCACATCAGCCTTGCCCACGGGCAGGAACACGTTACGTCGCCTTACAGTACCGTTGTCAGAAGTATTTAAAGTTCTGCACTTAAAACCGTCCGTTGACATTATGCAACAGGTGATGATATGTTGGAAACCATCCGTTGTCATGAAAATTATCGACAAAATTTCAGTAAAATCACAAATAAATCATTAGGTAACCGGTGATTTCTTTTAAAAAGCCAACGGGGGGTAGCCACAAGCTTCAGTAATATATTATCACCATGAAATGAATAAAACTCCTTTTATCTTATGAGGAGATCTAATTGGCGGTGACCTACTGTCAGCAACGAAAACGGAAATTTGAACAGGAAAACTATCCTGTCTCTTAATTATTTGATTTTATATACCAATTTTATGTAGAAAATTATCGACAACATTATACAAACAATATATGTGAATGACCGTCTTTTACATTGTATATATATTGTATACTTTGATTATTTGATAAAGAATGTCCGTTGTTATGACAAGACAAGAAGATATGGTCCGTTGTCATGACTCTCAACGGTATTTGGGCATGAATGGGGAATTGAATCTTTATTTCAAATCTAAGGCTGAGCAATCAAATAAGCTTACTAATAGTTAATTCTTAAAGTATTCAGCTCTTTTTTTTTTGTAAAGCTGTAAAGGAGGATATCATATAGCTTTCAGGTTACGTAAACATAGATCGTATAGAATAGATTTAAGATTGAAAATATGATTCATGAATTTGAAGAGTTGTAGGATGAGTTCATGAATGTATACATTGATCAATTAAACAATAATTGTTAAAGGGATTTTGAAGTCATATATAGCGTTAAAAACAAAGACATCAAATATCGGTCATTGAAGACATTTTGATAGCCTCAGCCTTTATCACGTAACTGTTCCGAACGTTCTTAACATGAAATCGCTCTTTCATTTACAATTTTCGCATGCTTTTTTTTTCAGAAACAATAAGATTCTTACCTACAGATGGGTTATTAGGCACCGTTTTATGGAAGGGACAAAACGATATCAAATGCACAAAAATGAATATAAACGTACAAAGTAATAAAATACTTGTAATAAATGGCCATTATAAATCTTGCCCATAGTAGCTCCCTATAAGTGCTATACACTTACTGGAGAACCCCCCCCCCCCCTCCCCCGGCGACAAAAAAACTATTGTAGTCTTTGAAGTCCCCTAAAGCAGATTTCCCTCGCCTACCATTAATGGTTTGGATTTTCTCTTTGAAAGATTAAATTTATAATTTTGCTTTCAATAGAGATCTTCGATAGGGTATGATATAGACCTTACATGTATATCTCAGGTGATGATGAAAATTGTAGTTGATATGTTATTTACATTTGTGTGTGTCTGTATGTAAGTTCGTGTGTGTTTTTTTTAATGTCAGCGTCGATATCGGTGTCTCCGTCTGCCAGCGAGTGAATTCTTTTGTCCGCGTTTGTTAGCATGTGTGTCTGTATGTGAGTGAGTGCATCTGTCTGTGTCTTTTGTGTGTGTGTGTGTCTATATACATGACTGTCTGTCCGTTTGTTTTTGCGTATGTCTGTGTATGTCTCTGTGTATGTCAGTCTGTCGTTTTGCGCACGTCTGTGTATGTCTTTCAGGATGTTCCTGTCTGTGTCTTGATCAGTGTCTGTCTTTGAGTCTGTCTGTGTGAATCTCTTTTTTTGTTTCTTCCTGTGTCTGTTTTTCTGTGAGTGCTTGACTATGTGTGTCTATCTGCTTGACTTGATGAGAGGTTTTTGTCAAGAAAGAGATATTGGCCTAGTCTGATTTTTCGTCTGTCTTACATGCTGTGATAAACTTTGGATTTACTGAAATCAAAGTCAATATATGTTTTTATTTGTGTGTGTGAGTACATCTGTGTATGTCTGTCTACCTGTCGATCCGTCTGCCTATGCATATCTTTCTGTATGAGTGTGTCTGTTGATGAATATGTTTGACTGTATATATGTATTTGTCTGAATATATATGAAATTGTCTAAAACCCCATATGTGTGTGAGTGTCTAACCCTCCCCCCTCCCAGAAACCTCTTACATATTCTACAAAAGAAAAAATGGGAATAGGGTCAAGTGTCCGGGAAGAGTAATTTATATTCTGCTCTGTTGAAGTTTCGTGATTTTTTTTATTACAGCACACCATCTGTCTTCCGCCAGTCTGTAAACTTTTCAAAATGTCGCGTTCCTTCTGCAGAACCGATGATGAAAATCAAATTATAAAGTCAACTTTTCAAGAGTGATAGAGACTATTGGTGGGTAAAGAGGAGACATGGGTGCAATATATATATATATATGTTTGACCAATGGAGCATTTTTCGTGTATTTTGCAATATTGGAAGCAAATGGAAGGTAAACAAAATACGGACTTAACAGGGGGAAAATGGTTATGTAAAATTTCTTCTCTATGGGGAAAATCCATGCTAATATGAGGAAAATCTAATATATAGCGGAACATCTCCAAGGGGAAGAAACCTCTTATTTAGCAAATTTTTCCTATGAGAAAACTGCTGCATTACACCGGTTTGTAATACGCTTATAAAGTAAGATACAGTATACATTCAAATTTTCGCCTCCATTTATGTTTTAACCTTTTCACCCATAGCCCAGAAGATTAATTTAAGACGGGACGAATAAAATTCAATGTTAGGGATATCGTAACAAATCGGATGATTCGGCGAATTCAATTCTGGGCAAATCAGTCTCCATTTTGAATTGGTTGAAAATTAAATTGTGCGTATTGATTGATAAATTTTAATGATTAGTACAGGTATCGTATCATTCCATCTATTAAAATATGAAAGCAGACAACGGACATCTGACAACGGACAGAACTTTCGCAACATGGATTGACAACGGACTAATTTTAGAAAAGTTCCAAAAAAGTGGTCTAAAATTGAATTCGTCATCATGACACTACCAGAGGAGCATTATATAGACTTGATATTTATTATTAGTATATTTCTGGAATAAGATAACCTGAATATTCAAAGATTTCAAGAAAAAGGAAGAATAACACATGTGCAGGACATGGTGATCAAAGGACGCCAACTCGATCTCCTCTTTCCAAACTGTATATCAGTACCAGAAAAGCATATAAACCAATAACTTAGTGTTATGACTACCCCCCATTGAATTTTCGAATGTATTACTTCTAAAATTTCAACGTTTATTAGAAAATCATACTTTCCACACATGCCCATTGTCACGACAACGGATGGTTTCCTTCATATCCTTACCTGTGGTATAATGTCAACGGACGGTTTTAAGTGCAGAACTTTAAATACTTCTGACAACGGTACTGTAAGGCGACGTAACGTGTTCCTGCCCGTGTTGCCGCAGCCAGACAGTCTTTGCGATCCTGCACGCCGCACGGCTGAACCATAACTATTCGAGACAGCCGTACGTAAGAATGCGGCACGAAATATTTTAAAAGAATTCGTAGTGTTTAGACAGCAGTAGACATATTTATCGATAACGTTGAATGTGGATTTAACAATTCAGAAACAATCATACTTTTTCGATTGTCTTAGGTTATCGAATATATTCTGCGGTCGGAGAGTTCCCTCGTCTACATACGTATCCTTGTTCTTTATTTGCTGTTTACATTGTACATTAAACACAGGAAAGAACAAAACAGACAAAGGGAAAAAAGAAAAGAAAAAGAAAAAATTGTCAGAAGACAGCGCCGCACGCTGTTTATAGAATTTTGTAGAAAAATTGAAGGTTTATACAGAAATGAGATATTTCCGGGTGAATTAAAAGTGGGTCAATCTCAAAAGTCAAGGTCACTTTGTCAAAAGTCAAGGTCAATAATGAAAGGTCTGTTAACGAATAATTTACGTGTGAAATATCTGCCATGTTTGTGGAATTTTAAAACATATTTATCAAATAATATGCAAAAAAAAAATGTTTCAGCGAGTTCAAGACGGAGGGAGGGCTGAACCCCTCCCCCCCTTTCCCCTGGATATGCAAAAAAATATTGTTTAATGTCAGATTATTAGAATGTATATAAATATTCACATGAAAGTACATGGAACAGCTATATAAAAACAAACATAATCAATAAAACCTGTACGTATTGTTGGCAATGTGTTGGTTTTTTTTTCAATGTCCTGTATAATTTTGAAGAAAGGGGAGGGGGGGGGGGGGGGGTAGGGTAGCAAAATGGACCAAAACTTTTTCCAAATGCACAGCACCCCCTACTTTTTCTTTCATGAAAACATGCTATAATGTCCCTAGATACACTATATGAAGTTTTAAAAAAAGTTTGATGGAATTACATTTCTATCAGCATTTTAGTGCCAAAAATCTGTTTCTTACGTTACTTTAAAAAAAATGCCATATGAGGTAAGAATTTGCTAAAAAATTTCATTCCGTTACATCTTATGTCATAAGAATTGTATTCAACAGTAGTAAAGTAATGTATTCTAATATATTTAAGTAATCCAATTCAACAATTCCGTAAGAATATATATATTTTAGATTTTATGAGTGTTATTTCGCCAATTTTCAATTTCCACACAATATTCTGAGATGGTTGAAGAAGGGTATCTTTGATGGCAAATATCTGACATAAAGTCCACATGTTTTTCCTTTTCTGTTTGTTTTATTACTTATCGGGTCAAGTACTATTGAAATATAATGGTTAGAAAAAAAGTTTGATCCTTTTGAATTCGAGATCTCAGGAGAAAGCATCCTTAATTTTGAATTAGTGATTTAACTATGCGAAGAGTGCGCGGCTCCAAAAAGGGTAAACGCAGTAGTATAATTAAATAACATCTTTGACCAAAATAGTATCGTAGGATGAAATGACAAGTTTTCAAACGAAATACGAATTACATTTGGAGGTTTAACTTGTCAAAATCCAAAACATTGTCACAAGTTCTCATTTTACGTCGACAAGCGATAGCAATATCATATATGTCGTCGTACAAAGTTAAACGACCAAATGTCAGTTATATATAAGATAACTTAGTTTTCATAGTAGAATTCATACCAAGGCACCTCGACAAGTTGACAACAGCATTTGTAGAATACATATACGATTCATTTAGACTTAACATGTTCCACAGTTAGATTAAACTGTTCTTCAACGCATGCCATAGAATTTTTTACATCCATTTACATAGAGCTGTGTTACAAAGGCCGCTGCGTTTAACTATCTTCTTTGTGATGTCAACTTACAGTGATAAGTTTTATGTTTATACAACGATTGTGTGTCTATGGAGACCTCTGTGTATCCGGATAAGTGGGAGGGTTGTACACACGTAATCTGGATAACCACAACATTTGCTTATAGCAGATGGCCGTCCAAAGTCGGCGCCGGGTGCACATTGGTCTCCTTCCTTTTATGGGTTGTCATCAATGTTTGATGTTTCTGTACGTCTGTTACGATTGCTTTCTATCATGTTTCAGTGAATATTGTTGTGTCTTTTTGTGATTTGTAGTTTTGTATGATGTCATTTATGTGGGTTTGTGTCGCTGGGGAGTGCAGGCCCGGGTGGAGATGCTCGAGATCAATCCCTTTCCTTTAAAGATATTGCAGTAAAATTACTCGAAAATCTGTAAGACATGTTTTGCTTTATTTCAAAGCATGTTCTGATCCAGTAGTTCCGCATGGTATATTTGCGAATGGTTCTAACACTGTGAGCGGTGTCAGGGAGGCAACGTGTAGTACGTACTATGAGTTTAACGGAGGTGCATCTATGGACTTTACAACATGTGGTGCCGGAGGACATTGGGATAAGGCATTGATATGTCAATTAAAAGGTACATTTCAAAGACCAATGAACAAATCATTATTTGTCTTATATTTCTTAGTAAATAAGAATCTATTATTATAAATATACCTTATTTTGTGTATATTATGAACAGGTACAAAACTGGAATGCAATTTGGTCTCCGAGCTTCGGATATCAAAAACATACATGTCTTTTGCATTTCTTTTATTTTGGTAACTGAAAAGGCCTTCTAGTTATCGAGAACGGACGTTCGCTTTCTGAGCTTTACCTCTTGGTACGAAAATAAGTATCATTTCTTGTATGCAATCTTTTAGCTTCTTCGTGTTCCGAATATGAACATTCCTATCTTTTCTGAATTTGAAAAGACGTTAAACAATTTTACAGAATGCCCTGAACCCTCTGCACCACAATATGGTACGGTGCTGAGTGGTAATAGTTCGATAGGGTCTTCCAGAGAAATAGAATGCACCACTGGATATGCAAAACTTGGTGGCGAATCTGGGATTATGTGTCAGCATGATCAGACGTGGACAACATGGACGGGCACCTGTTCCACGTGTAGCAATCCAAGTGCTATTTCCAGTGCTTACATTGGATCTGGTACAGACACCGTGGGGTCCCAGCGAACTTATTATTGTAATACGGGTTATCAGAGTAACGGGTATTCTGCTACCATCACATGTCAGAGCGATGCTACATGGACGTCGACATCTTTTGGATGCAATCTCAAAGGTTAGTGCGCTCTTAAAACAGGTTGATAGTAAAATAATACGGAAGTGTTTCAACTCTATCACTATATGAAGAAAATTCCAAACCAATTTTTCCTGCACCAGACACGTGTTTTGA